>BQNB010067920.1:0-34020 GCA_026074375.1 Tanacetum coccineum | reverse complement strand
GTTTTAAGAAAGAGTATCATTTTGACACAATAACATATTTTGAGAACTTTTTCAAAAATCATGTGACAAAACTTTTCATGATGTTTGATATGTGTGAAAACACATATCCTTTTTATACCAAAAATGGCCCTAAAAAGACAAAATTATGCTTAAAATGCTTGAATATTGCTTGTTTTTTCTTTGTGATTGTGTAGGTGCAGATGTTGCAAAAATCACAAGAAAACAGTCAAAATTGGACAAACACGAACACAGGAACGGAAGAGTACACAAAGAGCCGGGAGAATGCTATCAAAGTCAACAATGGTCAACCCTCAGTCAACTCAAGTCAATTCATGGTCAATAAAACAAAAGTCCCAAAACAGGCCTTCATATTAAATCAAAGTGCATAATTGTCCCCAAAACCTTAACACCCGTTATCTTTTAATACATATAAGATAACGAGCGTTATCTTCTACTATAACAAAACCAAAACCATAAATCTACATCCTGTTTACCCTAGCCCAACCTAAGTCATCAACCCAACACCCTGAGTCAAACACCCCAATGTATAGTTAAAAATGGCGGGTAAACCATTTACTGTTCATCATCTCTTCCAACTATTTACCTGCGTCAATCAAAGGGCAATTAACAATTGAGGGTTAGGCTAGGTAATTCATGAGTTAAGGAATGAGTGGGTAGAGTAAAACGTCACCAATCACTCTCATTGGTGGAAGCCCAAGAAAGAATGCCACGTGGATATGAAAGAAGCACAAGGAAAAAGGGTTTTTACACTTAAGCATCTTACAAAAGAAACACAAAGAGGTCACATCACGGATTGCCACGCTGGCAATCCGTGTGAGCTTGAGAATGATCCAACGGACCACAATAGACTTCTAATGATTAGTAATGAGTGAAGGCCAAGATTGAAAGGAGCGTGTGCAGAGGCTAAGGACCTAGAAGCTTCCCTTGATAGTTATAAAAAGCCCTCCTCAATCACACACAGATCATCTTCTTTTTCTGCAACTTTTAGTTAAAAAGCTCTTTTGTATTTTTAGTTTAAATGTAATGTTTTTTTTCAAAAGCTCTTGTAATTTCCTTTTATCTAGTATTGTAATCTGTTTTTAAGTATTAATAAAATCCTCAGTTTAGTTTTCATAAATTATTTTCACTTATAAGTTTTTAAATATCTCAAATGCTTTTGGTACTGTTTCATAAGCTTCTAATAAGCTCATACAAGCTCATCTAAGTCTCTAAGCTTATATTTGAGCTAAATCAGTCATCTAGTCTATTAAAACCTTAAAATCAGTAATATACCCTTGCTTAATGGATTTTGGACAATTGGATGATAAGCTTACTTTGGAAGAGCTTATGGGACTTGTACTAGTTTGTTTTCTAGACAAGTTAGAGCTGTAGATAGCTCATTGAGCCTTATTCAGCCTTTGTTTAGCTAAGGCAGTTTGTAAGTCCTCTTTTATTATTTCTGTCTTTAAATTTCTTAGTGTAATCTAGCTTATTTTGCTTAATTGGTTGCTATTTGGTGCTTAAACTTGTCTTATTTAGCTTATTGAACTTGTTTTATAATTTGTTTTAGGCTTTAGTAGTATAGATTTTAGCTTTTCATAATTTGTCTTTACAATCACTAAAAATCCAAAAAAATAAGTAGTTTAGCTTTTAGCTTGTTAGTCTTGCTTATTATTTGTTTAAATTAGCTCAATAGGGTTGTTAGAAGCTTATAAGAATCTGGTATTCAAGTTTGGATCATTAAATTTCTTTTAGATAAGCTAAAAATGGGTTTAATGATTTTAAAGGGGTGTTTGGCATAGCAGTACTAACTACAAGTTTGTACTGCTAGTGGCCTTGTGGTTTTTTGTATTTGAATTAAAACTCAAAATTAGGTTTGTTTATACTGCTTTTATAAGTTAGATTAGTGTTAGTTGAGTTTGCATAAGTTAGACTCATAATAGTTCAAATCTGTCAAAATTTATTTGCATAATTAGCTCAGATCTTTTCTAGCGTTATTCATTGTTTCTCTTGCCTTAGATTTGAGTTTTTAGCGTGTTAAAATTATGTCAATTGTTCTGAATCAATAGGTTTTGAGTTTTGGTTCTTATGCTTGTCAATTGCATCAGGTTAAGAAAACAACAAACTATCATTTTTAGGCTTAAGTTTTAGTAGAGAATTTAACTTTTGATTTTTAGATTATAGATAACTTAAAGGTCATATGTCATTAGATTAGATTTAGTTTTTTTTTTAAAATTTAGATTAATTTCTTATCTATTTTAGCTTTCAAAATTAGCTGTTTTACTTTTCTTTTAAAAATTCAAAGAAAAGTTGATTTAGATAGTTAGTTAGGTGTAGATTAATATTGTATAAGCTAATAGTCCATAAGGATCTATTAGCTTATTAAAAGTTAAGCTCAAAGCTAGCAGTACTAATTGTTAAGTTAGTACTGCTAAGCTTATTTAAGCATAGTTCCCTCCATATTTTTGCTTTCTTCTTTCTAATTCAGCTTATTAGGTTAATGTTTGTTTTAGAAATAGCTAATTACTCATTGCTTTTAGCTTATTGTTCTATTAGTTCAACTTAAAATAGTTTTTAGTCTTAAAAATATTAAAAAAGCCAAAAATATAGTTAAGTAGTTCCTGTCACCTTTTCATCAATTTTATAGCTTATTTCTTAAGTTTCAAAAATAGTAGTTTTTGTTAAAAGTGCTTAATCTTAGCTTGTTTACAAATTTCCTTCTTTAAGTTTTCAAAAATAAAAAAATAACAAAAAGAGAGGCTGGGACTCGAACCCACGACCTCTCCTTCACACACTCACACTCTTACCATTGTGCTTCATTAGCTCATCCGTTAGGTTTTCTTTCCATTTATTATTTAACCACATTTTGGGCCTTAAGCCCATTTTCAAGCCGTAGCTTATTTCGAATTTTCCCTAGCTTATTAGATAAGCTGGGGACTTGTTTTTATTTTTCCTTCATTCCTTATTAAATTTAGGACTTTTCCTGAATTTTTTGAATTTTTCCTATTATTTGTTAATTTTTAATCATTTTTCTTAGTTTAAAACTTTCGAAAATTAACAAAAAATAGTAAAATAATTTTTAAAAATACAAAAAAACAGTTTTTAGTTTTAGAAAGCTAATACGTATTCTATTCTCTGCGTGTTTTCTCGATCACAGGCGACGACATTCTCTCGACACACAGTCTGTACTCAATTCGAAGTTTACGCGCGCGCGTTTTCTTGAATTATACGTCTACAAACTTACTAAGTATACGCGAACATGCATAACACAGATTTAAAAAAAAATAACTAATAACTGTATCGACGATAGTCAAACACAAAAAAAGTAATTAAAAAAAAAACGCTAAAAAGAACTCTTATGATAAAAAAACAAGAACCTAATTATCTCAATCGTTCTCACATTAATCCCCCCTCCGGCTATTTTTGCTTCGTTCTTTCCTAACATTCAGACAGTCGACACACAATTACAAAATAAAGGCGAACTAAAGAGCTAACACGACAGTTTTGCGTAAATTCTTCCTCACAAGAAACATAAATCAAGAACATATAAAACATTAACAAAAATAACCTAAAAATGTAGTTTCTATCACGGGCAACAAGACTAACACTTGTTCTAAGAAAAAGGAAAATTTATTTTTTTTTTTTTATACTATTTTTCTTCTCTTCTTTACTTTTGATTTATTTTTGAAATTATTCAATAAAACTAACATTAAGAAAACTATTTATAAAATTCTAAAAAACAAAGCTAATTTCACAGCGCTAACTCTCTCTACGCGAAACATTTTTCCAATATCATAAATGTATTTTTAAAAACAGTTCCATCATCCACACACAAAAAATATCTCTCACACACACACTACTTGATATCTTCTATCTACTCTTCTACGACACAGATCTCCATATTAGACTACAAAACTATTTATTAAATATACTCTAGACCACACAACACAATAATAACACGCCTCTTCTTCTTAATTTTATCTATCTTAGAGCTAGTTAAGATAAAAAAGTATCCATTTGATACAAAATGAAAATTAAAAAACTAAAAAGACACAACAAAAATTGAATCTAAAACTAAAAACAAAAAATAAAAATGGCACTTGTAAACAAACAAAAAACACCTAAATAATTATCCACCCTTATCTAAAACAAAATAAAACTAAAAAACAAACTAAACGGCCCAAACAAAGAAAAAATACACTCTAACAACACAAACCCTAAAAACTAAAAAACTAACAAAAAACTAAAAACTAAAAACCCACCTTTGTTTTTTGTATTTCTTTTAAAAAAAAAAATTATTTTTAATGATATAAATCAAGCCAAACAAAAAACATAAACAAAATTATTTATTAATAGCGTCAAATATTATATTATATAAATATCTACTAAATATCTATTCAACAACATAAACAGCTTAAGCATTTTTTTGTCTTTAATATTTTGTATGTGACTAATTAAATATCTGTATTCGTCTTAAATTTTTGTTTAAAACAAAAATTTTTATCCTTCCTTCTTTTCTTTCTTTTCTCTTCTTCTTTATAATATAATAATATAAATTTTCTTACCAAATAATAATTTTTCTTATTCCTATCTAATTTTTTCACACATTTTTTTACTAATAAAATATTATCCTTTTACTTTTTTCCCAACTCATAATTAATCAATATTTTGATTTTTTATTTTATAATATACAATTTTCATTTTACAACTATAACTTCAATATTTATAACTTTTCAATTCTTTATATAATATGTTTCTATATATCTAAATTTAATTCATTTATTATTATGAAATTTTCACTTTTAATTCAACAAATTTTTCTCCGAATAAGTCTTTAAAATTCTTAAAAACCACAAACATATAAAAAAACAAAAAAAAACTTAAACAACTAAAAACACAAACCAACAACTCAACTAAAACAAAATAAAATTTTAATTAATAATATATCCATTCCTTTGAAACTCTTTGTATTTAAATCAAAAAACATATAATATATACTTTTAAGATGAAATCAACTAAAAAAACTAAAGAAAAACTGATTTTATATAAAAAATTAACTAAATAATATATAGGAAAAATTAAATTATTTAATTTTCCATTATTTATACTTATTTTATTTTCATTTTATTTTATTCAACTTTTATAAATTACTTATAAAAAAATAAAATTTTTTTTAAATTTATTACCCAACAAACATAAATAAAATTTTAAATGTTTTAAGTTTTAATTTTTTTTTTTTTAATTTTAAATTACAAACTTTCCACAATTATATACACAACCATTACCAATAAAACCCACCACATTAAATAAATTAATATTCATAACACAAAAATTCAATACAACAAACCAGCACTAAAAAACACGGTCCCCGCAGTGCCTGCCTCCCCCTCCTTACCCTACCACCAAACCCCACAAACCCACAAACACAATTCAAACACACACCCCCCTAAAAAAAACCCACAACCCACCACCACCCCCCCCACCCCCCCCCTACCACCATACCCACATCCCCCCTACCCCTGCCCCTACCACCCCCGCCCCCTCCCCCCTTCAACTTTCCTTCATAAACCAGCCACCCACCCCCAACCTCACCAAACCCACCTGTCCCCACATCTCTTACCCCCCAAACCCCCCCCACCCCCCCTCACCCTGTACACAACACCCCCCGCAAACCACACACCCACCGACCTACCTTACTTCACTATTCCCCAAAAACACCCAAACCCCCACCGAAACCCACCCCCATCCACACACCCCCACCAAAAGAAAAGAAAGACACCCCCCCACCACAAAAAAAGCTCACCCCCACACCCCCCCCCCCCCCACCCCACCCCCCCCCCCCCACCACCACGCCCCCCCCCCCTCCCCCCCCCATGACCCTCCCCCCCCAAAACCCCCCCCCCCCCCTTCTCCCACCCCCCCACCCCCCCCTACAACCCCCCCCCCAACCCCCCGCCTCCCCCCCTCAAAACCCCCCCACCACCCCCCCCCCCCATCAAACAACCATCCCCCCAACATCTAGCCACACGCACACAAAAACATCCCATACACCCCCAGAACCCCCCACAACCCCCTTAACCCCCCATTCAAAAAACCCTCACTCACCCCCCAACCCAACCCATCCCACCACCAACCCACCCCACCTCCACTCGTCCCCCAAAACATACAACCCCCCCCCCCCCCATTAAACTAAACCAAAAATCGCTCTAATAACCACCACCAACTACCACCCCTCCACACTCTCCCCACCCCTTCCCCGCTCCCCCCCGCCCTAGCACACACCACACCCACACCTCAACCTGCTGAACAACCAAACATACGCAAATTCCGTCAGTTTAAATCTCCAATACCGCACAAACACGCAAGAATAATCCACAACCACCCAAAATAAAAAACAAAAAAACCCCCCCCAACTCCCAAACCCAAAACAAACTAACCCAAACCACCCCCCTACAACCACACAACCAAAAACCCACCTCACACCAACCCCACAAATCACCCCCAACCCCCCCCACCCCACCCACCACACAACCCCCACCCTACCCCCCACCCCCCCACCCAACCCCGCCTCCCCACCCCCCCCCCATTATTAACACTCCCCCTCCCCCACCCCCAACACCCCCCCCCCCCC
The DNA here is from genome assembly GCA_026074375.1 of Tanacetum coccineum. Taxonomy (NCBI): domain Eukaryota; kingdom Viridiplantae; phylum Streptophyta; class Magnoliopsida; order Asterales; family Asteraceae; genus Tanacetum; species Tanacetum coccineum. The sequence continues at coordinate 27,389 of BQNB010067920.1, read as the reverse complement.
CCCACCCCCCCTCCCACCCCTCACCACCCCCCCGACCACCCCCCACCCCAGCACCCCCACCACAATCCACAAACCCCCACCACCCCCCCCACCCCATCCACAACCATTCCATTTTAATGCCATCTCTCTCTATCTTCTCTCGCCCACTCTTTAGCGAGCAGTTACATTTGTAACCCATCTCTCTCCTCTCCGAATCTCTACTAACCAAAACGCTACTGTTCGCCACCCCGTCAAGCGGTCTAACGCCGTCTCCGGCGCGCCTGACCGAAAACACACCACGACACACACAGCCTTCCACAGTCACCAGCAGATCCACAAAGACCACCCGCAAGCACGACCTAAAACTTCATGGGATTGGGGGCATTTCTGACACAATCCAACCCCCTCCTCAACACACGGGAAACTCTGTCAACACAGTATACACACACTCACTCCATGCCCCACACGTCCCCAGGAGCTCTCAATCTCGATGCGTCCGAACGTAATACTATCGATCGAAATATCTTTACACTATACCTCACAAAAAATGACTTCAAACAAACTAAACCGCCCACAAAACCCAAAAACACACAAAATCGAGAGATCTAGCGTGCGCGTGAGAGTCTAAGATATAACGTCTCGCTCATAACATCTCATCACAATTTCGATCTCTGTTACATAGATATTTAGATTAGACATGGGTAATTGTTTTATTTTTTTACTTCATGTAATTATTAATTGTAGGTAGGATCATGTAGTTTTTGAATTTTAATTGTATTGGTGATGTTTTGTTTATTTTTTTCTTTAGTTGAAAACTTGCAGAAAATTAACAAAAAATAGTAAAATAATTTTTAAAAATACAAAAAAATAGTTTTTAGTTTTAGATTAAATAATTTTAGGTTTACAAGCATTTAGATCATTTTTACCACTTTTAGATTTTTAATTTCATTTTTAAGCCTTTTAATTTAGATAAAAAAATATGATTTTATAATTAAAAATAGTTAAAAATAGTTCTCTGAGTTTTTATAATATTTTAGATTTTTCTAAGTTTAAAAATCATTTTTTAGAATTTTTAGGAATTAATTTGCTATTTTTTAGAATTTAAATAGTTTTAATTAGTTTTTAATTCAAAAATAATCAAAAAAAAATAATTTTCTTTTTCTTAAAATTTTCTTTTGCCTAAATTTAGGTTTATAAATTTAATTTGCATTTTTAGGATTTAATCTTGCTTTAGTTGCTTATTTGTAGTGTTTACTTCGTGCCCGATAATTGTTTTTTTGAGTTTAATTACTTTTGTTTGCTTATTTTAATTGTTGCTTTTAATTAGTAGTTATAGATAATCAAATCAAACTTCGTTTTCATTCAAATCATTGTCCAAACAAGAACGTGGTTTCAATTTCACAAATCATTGGGGGATAACGACCCGGGAATCATACTTTCCGGTTAATATACGTATTATATTATATATATTTGTGAAGATTTTCCTTTTTACCTTTGTCCTCAAGGGTATTTTGGTAATTTTCCATCATAATATATATTATATTATTACGGATAATAGATTCGACAAATCAATTTTTGGCGCCGCTGCCGGGGATCGAACCCAGAATCTCTGGTTTGAAGTTTGTTGATCATAATTTAAAGACCCTTTCATTTTTGAAAGTTTTGTTTTAGTTAAAAAATCAAAAATAAAAAAATTATAAAATATGAAAAGTAAAACATATTTTTCTTTTCTTTTAGTATAATTATCATATAAAAAAAATCAAAAATATAAAAAATTATCCATAAAAAAAATAATAAAATAAACAAAGTTGGTAAAAGAACACCAACAAATAATACCTTCAATTGAGGTATTATCCATTAGTAAGTTCCCAACTCGAATTAAAGATTTAAAAACTTGCCATCTGTGTCATTTACGAGGAACGACTCACCTTAAAAAGTAAATTTTTTAAGAGTTACCGTGAAGTAAATTTGATTATTTGGTTTAAGTTGTCTTCTCGTTATCCGTTAAAATTGATTGTTAAAAAAAATATTTAGTGTAATCTTTTTGTTTCTTTTTATATTTTTAGTGCATGCGCACTCGTTCTCAAACCCGTAGCCGTAACCGTAACCGTCATCAAGAACAACAAATAACACCGGTTATTGTTGAGGTACCCGAGATACCGATGGCCGACAATCGTACCATGGCCGAGCTCCTTCAAGCACCCACCGGGGGGGGGGGGGGGTTGAGGATGCTATTGTTATTCCTCCGTTTCAAGCAGATAATTTTGAGCTTAAACCAAGTCTCATCACCCTTGTTCAATCTAACAAATTTTATGGTGATGGTGAAAAAACGGACCCTCATGGTCATATCTGATATTTTGAAAAGATCACCAATAATTTTCGATATCAAAATGTGCCTAGCACAACGGTTAAGTTTTTGCTTTTCCCGTTTTCGATTGATGGGGTGGCCAAAACTTGGCTAGACAAAGAACCTCCTCAATCCATTTTGACTTGGGATGATCTTGTCTCAAAGTTCATTCATAAATTCTTCCCACCTTCAAAAATGACTAATCTCTGCAATGAGATAACGAACTTTCGTCAATATGCCAACGAAACATTTTACGAGGCATGGGATCGTTTCAAGGATCTTTTACGTGCTTGTCCTCATCATGGTTTTTTGTTAACACATCAAATCGACACGTTTTATAACGCCTTGAATTATAATGATCAAGATTCGTTGAATTCCGCAGTAGGTGGTTACTTTTTGGATAAGAAGCATAATGATTGTTTACGTATTATCAAGAGTAAGGCAAAAGTTCGACATTCACAGAACGCCGTTTCAAGAGTGAGTACGAATGCTCCTCCATCTTCTTCTTCACTATCAAATTCTTTCGAACTTCAACAAATGGCTGCAACTCTCGAAGATAAAATGGATATTAGGATGAGTCGATTAGAAAAGTCGATAAATAAGATGAAAGCATTAGTTGTTACGACTCCTGCTACCGTCAAAGCAGCTGAGGAAATATGTGTTACTTGTGGTGCTAATCATAATTTCAATAATTGTCCTTTAACAAGAACTGAAATTCCCGTTTTTCATGATAATTTTCACCAATTTCAACAAACAGCCGCCGTTGGAAATTTTGTTCAAGGAAATTCTGGAAACCGTCCTCCTACTATGGCTAATCAAATGAGACCACCCGGTTTTAAAAACCAAATGCCCAAAACAACAATAGCAACCATCAAGGTTATAACCAAAACCAAGGGTACAACAATAGGAATCAAGGGAATCAAGGAGCAAATAATAAATCGGGCTTACACCTTCAAGCTCCGGCTTATCAAGCCCCCGTTCAACAAGCTCCGGTGACAAATTCGAAATTTGAAGCTTACACGAAAGCTAATGATGCTAATATGAACAATTTGCAAATGAAATTGGATAATTTTCAAAGAAATCAAAATAATTTTCAAAGAAGTTATAATGATTCTCAAAAGAAGCAAGAAGATTTTCAAAATTTGATGTTGAATTTTATGCAAAATTATCATAGTAACAATGCGTCGAGTTCGGGATCTTTACCAAGCAACACCATACCAAACCCTAGGAATAAAGCCAAGGCCATTACTACCCGAAGTGGTGTGTCTTATGATGGACCTCTGATTTCACCGCCAGTGGTGGAAAAGGAACCCGAGGTGACAAAGGATACGGTGCTTTCAAGCACCGAAGACATCCAACCTCCTTTGGTCCATGAGCAAGACAAAGATAAAGAACCCATTGATGAGCCTTTTGTTGCTAAAAAGACCAAGACTAATTTGCCCTACCCTTCAAGACTTGCAAAAGAAAAGCTCCGTAAAAAGGATGATATCCTAGCTTCAAAGTTTATGGAAATTTTCCGTGACCTTCATTTTGAGCTAAGTTTCGCAGACGCTCTCATTCATATGCCTAAATTTGTTCCGATGTTCAAGAAGTTGCTTAATAACAAAGACAAGTTAATTGAGTTAACCAAGACACTTTTGAATAAAAATTGTAGTGCGATTGTCCTCAAAAAGCTTTCAAAAAAGCTTGGTGACCCCAGTCGATTTCTCATTCCATGTGACTTTTCGGAGTTTGATAATTGCTTAGCCCTAGCAGATTTAGGTGCTAGCATTAATCTCATGCTTCTTTCCATTTGGAAAAAGCTTGGACTCCCTGGCCTAAATGATACTAAAATGGTGTTAGAATTAGCCGACTGTACAATTTCAAAACCAACCGGTGTAGCCGAAAATGTGTTTGTAAAGGTAGGAAAGTTCTACTTTCCGGCTGACTTTGTGGTGTTAGATTTTGTATCCGATCCTCGAGTACCGTTGATTATCGGGCGACCATTTTTGAGTACAACTCATGCTTTGATAGATGTTTACGAAGGTGAAATTACCCTTAGACATGATGACCAATCTTTGACTCTTAAGTGTGGTGATACTCCTTCTATTTCATATAATAACCTCGAGTCGTTAAACCTAGTCGATCTTATTGATGCTACGTGTGAAGAGTACTCGCAAGAAGTTCTAGGATTTTCCGACGTTATTGCAAGTGGCAATCCCACTCTCGCATTCGATCTGATTGTTTCAAATTCTTCTCTGACTCTCACTCCTTTCGGGGATAGTGATTTTCTACTTCTCGAAGAAGCCGATGCTTTCTTAGCTATCGATGACGAGCCAACTTCACCGGAAGTTGATGAAACTTATTATGACCTAGAGGGGGACATTCTCCTTCTCGAATCTCTTCTCAATAGTGATCCCTCGTCGTCTCCGAATCAAGGAAATTACTTACCAGAAATTAGGAAAGAGCTTAAAGTTTGTAAATCCGTCGAATCTTCAATCGATGAACCTCCCGAGGTCGAACTTAAAGACTTACCACCTCATTTCGAATACGCATTTTTAGCAGACAACAACAAGTTGCCTGTCATAATTGCCAAAGATTTGAGTGATGATGAAAAGACCGCTCTCATAAAGGTTCTTGAATCCCGAAAGCAAGCCATTGCTTGGAAACTCTCCGATATAAAAGGTATAAACCCGGAATTTTGTTCTCATATGATTCTAATGGAGGAGGATTACGAACCAACGGTCCAACATCAGAGGAGGGTTAATCCAAAGATCCATGATGTTATCAAAAAAGAGGTTGAAAAACTTCTCGACGCTGGATTAATATACCCAATCTCAGACAGTCCTTGGGTAAGTCCAGCACACTGTGTACCAAAGAAGGGAGGAATGACCGTAGTGACCAACGATGAAAATGAATTAGTGCCGATCAGACTTGTAACCGGATGGAGAGTATGTATTGATTATCGAAAGTTGAATGAAGCTACCCGAAAAGACCATTTCCCTTTGCCGTTTATGGATCAAATGCTCGAGAGACTCGCAGGAAATGAATTCTATTGTTTTCTCGATGGATTCTCGGGTTACTTTCAAATACCAATCAATCCAAAAGACCAGGAGAAGACCACATTCACCTGCCCATATGGAATGTTTGCATACCGTCGCATGCCTTTTGGCTTATGCAATGCACCGGGCACGTTTCATAGGTGTATGATGGCGATCTTCCATGATATGATTAAGAAGACAATGGAAGTATTCATGGATGACTTCTTGGTTTTTGGAAATTCTTTTTCTACGTGCCTAACCAATTTAAAAAAGATGCTTAAAAGGTGTGAAGACACTAACTTAGCTCTTAATTGGGAAAAAAGCCATTTTATGGTAAAAGAAGGTATTGTTCTTGGACATAAAATCTCAAAGAAAGGAATAGAAGTCGACAAAGCCAAAATAGATGTAATTGCTAAGTTACCTCACCCAACTACCGTTAAGGGTATCCGAAGTTTTCTCGGCCATGCTGGTTTCTACCAAAGATTTATCAAGGACTTTTCAAAGATTTCTCGACCAATGACCCATCTCCTTGAGAAAAACACTCCGTTTATTTTCTCAGAAGAATGCATTCAAGCTTTTCAGACCTTAAAGAAGAAATTAACCGAAGCTCTAATTTTGGTTGCCCTCGATTGGGACCAACCCTTTGAGCTTATGTGCGATGCAAGTGACTTTGCCATAGGTGCGGTTCTGGGGCAACGAATTGAGAAACATTTTAGGCCTATACATTATGCAAGCAAAACAATGACTGAGGCGGAATCAAACTACACCACAACGAAAAAGGAAATGTTAGCCGTGGTGTACGCTTTTGAAAAATTCTGATCTTACCTCATCATGAATAAAAGCGTAGTATATACGGACCATTCCGCTCTAAAGTACCTTTTTGCTAAAAAAGATGCTAAAGCAAGATTGCTTCGCTGGGTTCTACTCCTCTAAGAGTTTGATTTCAAAGTGATTGATACAAAAGGAGCTGAGAACTACGCAGCCGATCATCTTTCCCGATTAGAAAACCCGTATGAAAATGTTCTCGATCCAAAGGAAATAAACGAAACTTTTCCTCTCGAGACATTAAATATGGTGACTTCTCGTGATGACAACAGTACCCCGTGGTTTGCCAATTATGCAAATTACTACGTGAGGAATTTTATTATCAAAGGAATGACATCCCAACAGAAAAATAAGTTCTTTAAAGATGTCAAACACTATTTTTGGAATGACCTTTATCTTTTCAAAACCTGTGCTGTTCAAGTTATAAGGCGATGTGTTTCGAGCAAAGAAGCTTTCGACATTCTCAAAGCTTGCCATAGTGGACCCACCGGGGGACACTACGGTGCCAATTACATCGCCAAGAAGGTTTTTGACTTAGGATTTTATTGGCACACCATTTATAAAGATGCCTACGAGTTAGTAAAAAATTGTGACTCGTGTCAGCGTCAAGGAAAAATTTCACAACGTGATGAGATGCCTCAAAACGTTATTCAAGTTTGTGAAATCTTTGATGTCTGGGGCATAGATTTTATGGGACCTTTTTCGTTATCTAAGGAAAACAAATACATACTCGTAGCCGTAGATTACCTTTCCAAATGGGTAGAAGCAAAGGTGCTCCCCACCAATGATGCTAGAGTTGTAGTCAAATTCTTAAAAGCCCTTTTTGCCCGATTCGGTACACCGAGAGCTATTATAAGCGATCGTGGGACCCATTTTTGTAATGATCAATTTGCTAGAGTAATGTCTAAATATGGAGTCACCCATCGCCTAGCTACCGCTTACCACCCTCAAACGAGTGGTCAAGTCGAGGTGTCCAATCGTGGTCTTAAATGAATTTTAGAAAGAACGGTAGGAGAAAACCGAGCCTCATGGTCTGATAGGCTTGATGACGCTCTATGGGCATTCTGAACTGCTTATAAGACACCAATTGGTTATACCCCGTACAAGCTAGTGTATGGAAAGTCATGTCATCTCCTTATTGAATTAAAGCATAAAGCTTACTGGGCATTAAAGTATGCTAATTTCAACCTCAAAACCGCGGGTGATCACTGGAAGCTTCAACTTAATGAGCTTAATGAGCTTCGTGATCAAGCTTATGAGAATTCCTTGAGTTATAAAGAGAGAACAAAGAAGCTTCATGACTCTAAGATCAAAAACCGCATTTTTAATGTTGGTGATCAAGTCTTGCTTTTCAACTCTCGGCTCAAGATGTTCTCGGGCAAGCTCAAGTCCCGCTGGTCCGACCCTTTCACCATTACCGAAGTGTTTCCATATGGCACTGCCAAATTGTCTCACACAGACGGTTCGAACTTCAAAGTTAATTGCCATAGACTTAAGCATTACTATGGAGGGGACACACCACCAACGGTTGTCTCGGATCTCCAAAATTTCCCCATGGACCAATAAATGCGGGGATCGAGTCGAGCTTGAGACTCGGTAACCAAAAACAAGTCGCTTTGTGGGAGGCACCCCATGCTTATCTTTTCTATCTTCTTTCTATTTTCTAATAATGATGTGATGTGAGGAGTTGTGCTTTCCGATCTTGTTGTTTGTTGTTTTATGTGATTAATTGCAGGATTGACCCAACATACTTTTGAAGACTCTCGTGTTCGGTGATTTGTCCCGGTTCACTCGAGCTTCCAATCCTTTGTCTGCCAATAGTTTGGGGAAAATCCGATATCCTAATATTATCAATTTAGGGAATCCAATATCCTAATCTTATCGATTATCGTTTATCTTTAGCATACTTAATAAATGGCTTTAGATTTGCGTAGAGAACCCTTAATACTTGAATTATGCCTTGAAATTAGTATGGGAGTGACAGTATCACATTGAGGACAATGTGTAGTTTTAGTATGGGGGGAATCTATCAATTTGATTATACCTGCAGCCGTTGTTCTCACGTACCCCGTTTTTCCTCAAAAATAGCAAAAATTTTAAATTTTTCAAAGTCATGTAAAAATAAAAAAAATAAAAAAAAATGATAATAGTTGTTTAAAAATAAGTGTTAAGACACGAATGTAGACTTTTCGTTGGTGAGAACAAAAGTAAATTTTGACCCGACCGATTTTTAATCTTAGCATTCTCCTTAACTTTTTAGGCTAAGTGTTCACTAATTTCTTTATTAGAAATTTTAAATTGTGAAGAACAAGAAATGATAGAGTAGTTATAAGTTTTGAGGCTAAACATAGAATAGTTGAATTTCTTTAAAGCTTATAAGTGTTATATTGTGGCTTTTTCTCCCATTAGCTTGTTTCACCTTTATAATAATTGTTAATAAATAGAGTTGTGCGGTTTTTTGGTTAATAATTAGTTCATAGAAGTTTTCTTCGGTTTCTTTGTGATTTAGAGAGAGTATACATCAGGAATACTTAATTTGGCATACTATATGTATCATATGAATAAATATTCTGCTTATCCCTTAAAGAGCCTTAGGGTATATGGGGTAAGTAGAATTTAATTATAAAATTATGGGCTAATAAAAGTTTACTGCATCTTGCCGGCTCACAACCGATGTTGCAGTCTTCTAAGTAAAGCACATAGTAATAATCCATGGTCGGAATATGTTTGCTGCATCTTGTCGGAGGCGTGGCCGATGTTGTAGCCTTCTAAAGGACCGTGGTCTAATAAAATTGCTTAATTTTTTTGTCTTATTTTGTATCTTAAAGAGCCTTCGGGTATATGGTGCAAAAAAAGATTGGTCCATTTATGTCTTAAAGAGCCTTAGGGTATATGACGTAAATGGTACCTTGCTTAAGTAACCGAATAAAAGCCAAATTTTGGTCGCCATGATGTAGACTTAATCTTGATGGCATTGTTTACTTTTGAAAAGGGCTAGGAACTAATTATTGCATCTTTACCGTTACGCTTTATTTTCAGAATTAATAAGTATCAAAATAAAAGTCTTAAAGAGCCTTCGGGTATATGACTTAAATAAAATATTTAGATATAAAATTATGGAATAAGGGAGGAAAAGTAAGTACACAATTAGCTTTTACAAGTAGTGTTAGCATCATAACTTGTAATTTGCAATGATCTTGTTTTAAGCTTGGCATGGAGAAGTGAAAACCGGGGATGATGAATTTATTCAATTTGGACTCTTTAAGTGATTTTTGTTCCGTGATCCTAAAAGTTATCAAAAAGAATAATGAAAGCAATACATTATGTCACACATCAAATAGTTGTAGTTAGGAAATTATTAAAAGAAAAATCATAAAAATGAAAAAAATCTTTGAAAATGGGAAAACGGGGTGTTTTATAACTTGTGACTTCTTAATTCTCCCCACAAAAGACTTTACTACTTCTTAAAGGATTAGTTTGGGGAGATTTCGAGGTATTTGGTTATAGAGCATGTAATATTGCTTGAGGACACGCAATCGTTTAGTTTGAGGAATTTTGATATGTGTAAAAACACATATCGTTTTTACATCAAAAATGGCACATTAAAGACCAAAATTATGCTTAAAAGGATTGCATATTGCTTGTTTCGTCTTTATGATTGTGTAGGTACGGATATTGCAAAAATCACAAGAAAACGGTCAAAACTGGACAAACACAGACACGAGAACGGAAGAGCACACAAAGAGCCGGGAGAATGCTATCAAAGTCAACAATGGTCAACCCTCAGTCAACTCAAGTCAACTCATGAAAAGACAAAAAACCCAAAAGTCCCAAAACAGGCATTCATATTAAATCAAAGTGCATAATTGTCCCCAAAACCTTAACACCCGTTATCTTTTAATACATATAAGATAACGGGCGTTATCTTCTACTATAACAAAACCAAAACCATAAATCCACATCCTGTTTACCCTAGCCCAACCCAAGTCAACAACCCAACACCCCGAGTCAAACACCCCAACGTACAGTTAAAAATGGCGGGTAAACCATTTACTGTTCATAATCTCTTCCAACTATTTACCTGCGTCAATCAAAGGGCAATTAACAATTGAGGGTTAGGCTAGGTAATTCATGAGTTAAGGAATGAGTAGGCAGAGTAAAACGTCACCAATCACTCTAATTGGTGGAAGCCCAAGAAAGAATGCCACGTGGATATGAAAGAAGCACAAGGAAAAAGGGTTTTTACACTTAAGCATCTCACAAAAGAAACACAAAGAGGTCACATCACGGATTGCCACGCTGGCAATCCGTGTGAGCTTGAGAATGATCCAACGAACCACAATAGACTTCTAATGATTAGTAATGATTGAAGGCCAAGATTGAAAGGAGCGTGTGTAGAGGCTAAGGACCTAGAAGCTTCCCTTGATAGCTATAAAAAGCCCTCCTCAGTCACACACAGATCATCTTCTTTTTCTGCAACTTTTAGTTAAAAAGCTCTTTTGTATTTTTAGTTTAAATGTAATGTTTTTTTTCAAAAGCTCTTGTAATTTCCTTTTATCTAGTATTGTAATCTGTTTTTAAGTATTAATAAAATCCTCAGTTTAGTTTTCATAAATTGTTTTCACTTATAAGTTTTTAAATATCTCAAATGCTTTTGGTACTGTTTCATAAGCTTCTAATAAGCTCATACAAGCTCATCTAAGTCTCTAAGCTTAGATTTGAGCTAAATCAGTCATCTAATCTATTAAAACCTTAAAATCAGTAATATACCCTTGCTTAATGGACTTTGGACAATTGGATGATAAGCTTACTTTGGAAGAGCTTATGGGACTTGTACTAGTTTGTTTTCTAGACAAGCTAGAGCTGTAGATAGCTCATTGAGCCTTATTTAGCCTTTGTTTAGCTAAGGCAGTTTGTAAGTCCTCTTTTATTATTTATGTCTTTAAATTTCTTAGTGTAATCTAGCTTATTTTGCTTAATTGGTTGCTATTTGGTGCTTAAACTTGTCTTATTTAGCATATTGAATTTGTTTTATAATTTGTTTTAGGATTTAGTAGTATAGATTTTAGCTTTTCATAATTTGTCTTTACAATCACTAAAAATAAAAAAATAAAAATTTAGCTTTTAGCTTGTGAGTCTTGCTTATTATTTGTTTAAATTAGCTCAATATGGTTGTTAGAAGCTTATATGAATCTGGTATTCATGATTGGATCATTAAATTTCTTTTAGATAAGCTAAAAATGGGTTTAATGATTTTAAAGGGGTGTTTGGCATAGCAGTACTAACTACAAGTTAGTACTGCTAGTGGCCTTGTGGTCGTTTATGTTTGATTTAAAACTCAAAATTAGGTTTGTTTAAGCTACTTTTATAAGTTAGATTAGTGTTAGTTGAGTTTGCATAAGTTAGACTCATAATAGTTCAAATCTGTCAAAATTCATTTGCATAATTAGCTCAGATCTTTTCTAGCATTATTCATTGTTTCTCTTGCCTTAGATTTGAGTTTTTAGTTTGTTAAAATTATGTCAATTGTTCTGAATCAATAGGTTTTGAGTTTTGGTTCTTATGCTTGTCAATTGCATCAGGTTAAGAAAACAACAAACTATCATTTTTAGGCTTAAGTTTTAGTAGAGAATTTAACTTTTTGATTTTTTAGATTATAGATAGCTTATAGGTCATATATCATTAGATTAGATTTAGTTTTTTTTAAAAATTTAGATTAATTTCTTATATGTTCTAGTTTTCAAAATCAGTTGTTTTACTTTTCTTTTAAAATTTCAAAGACAGCATAAGCTGTCTCAATTAGCCTTTTTAATAAGCAATTAAGTTTCAAAATGTTTTTTGATCATAGATTTGAGAAGAGTTTTAGCTTATCTTTAAAGTAGTATAGAGCTTTTTAGCATAAGGATCCATTTTAGTACTTATTTTTAAGTTCAAAGTCAGCCCTTAAGTCCTGTTTGGTTAACAATTATAGTTAAGTGCTTATTTCTTATTTTTAGCTCATTGCTTCTGGTTTTTGCTTATTTTTTTAGCTTAGACTTGTTTATTAGGTTAGTTTTAAAGTATTCATAGCTTATTTAGTTCTAGTTATAGTTTATTCAAGTTTTTAGCTTATTTAGTTTAAGTAAAAAGTTCAAAAAAAATCTTTCTAGTTCTTAACATGTTTTTTTAGCTTATTTCTGGCTTATTTAGGACTCTTCATGAGTAAGTGTTTTTATTAAAAGTGTTTGTTCTTAGCTTATTTACATCTTTGTTTCTCTTCTTTAAGTTTTCAAAAATAAAAAAATAACAAAAAGAGAGGCTGGGACTCGAACCCACGACCTCTCCTTCACACACTCACACTCTTACCATTGTGCTTCATTAGCTCATCCGTTAGGTTTTCTTTCCATTTAATATTTAACCACATTTTGGGCCTTAAGCCCATTTTCAAGCCGTAGCTTATTTCGAATTTTCCCTAGCTTATTAGATAAGCTAGGGACTTTTTTTCATTTTTCCTTCATTCCTTATTAAATTTAGGACTTTTCCTGAATTTTTGGAAATTTTCCTATTATTTGTTAATTTTTAATCATTTTTCTTAGTTTAAAACTTTTGAAAATTAATAAAAAATAGTAAAATAATTTTTAAAAATACAAAAAAATAGTTTTTAGTTTTAGATTAAATAATTTTAGGTTTACAAGCATTTAGATCATTTTTACCACTTTTAGATTTTTAATTTCATTTTTAAGCCTTTTAATTTAGATAAAAAAATATGATTTTATAATTAAAAATAGTTAAAAATAGTTCTCTGAGTTTTTATAATATTTTAGATTTTTCTAAGTTTAAAAATCATTTTTTAGAATTTTTAGGAATTAATTTGCTATTTTCTAGAATTTAAATAGTTTTAATTAATTTTTAATTAAAAAATAATCAAAAAAAATAATTTTCTTTACTTAAAATTTCCTTTTGCTTAAATTTAGGTTTAGAAATTTAATTTGCATTTTTAGGATTTAATCTTGCTTTAGTTGCTTATTTGTAGTGTTTACTTCGTGCCCGATAATTGTTTTTTTAAGTTTAATTACTTTTGTTTGCTTATTTTAATTGTTGCTTTTAATTAGTAGTTATAGATAATCAAATCAAACTTCATTTTCATTCAAATCATTGTCCAAACAAGAACGTGGTTTCAATTTCACAAATCGTTGGGGGATAACGACCCGAGAATCATACTTCCCGGTTAATATACGTATTATATTATATATATTTGTGAAGATTTTCCTTTTTACCTTTGTCCTCAAGGGTAATTTGGTAATTTTCCATCATATTGTATATTATATTATTATGGATAATAGATTCGACAAATCAGTGGTTTACACACTATTTTACTTCAATGGATGATTATAGTTGGTTGCATTACTAGTATGCCATATTTTTCCTTCTTGCTACATGTTAGAAATATTTGTATTATTCTAACTTGTTTTTGTAGCCAAGAAACCATAGCTTGATTTATTGGTGCCCTCGAACGAGGGGGAGCACACATCAAGGGGGAGCATTTATTTCGTCAATTTTACTAGCAATCCTCGACGATGCCTTTTTGATTCTACAAAAAGGGGGAGAAATGACATGAAACTCACTAAATAATTGTTTAAAAATAATTTTGCATTTAATGAGTTTAAATTTTTAATCATAAAAATGGGGGAGATTGTTGATAAAATATAATGCCTAAAAACATTACTAATATTTTTCACATCTTTACGTTATGATAATCACAAAATATAAAAAACGTTATGGATAATTCCACAAAATAAAAAAAAAAACGTTCAATGTAAAATTAAAGGCGATAGTAGAAAAACACGTAAATTAGTAGTAAAGGGTTCTCATTTCGTAGAAAATTATAAAGTCACTAGCAAGGTATGAATGAATAATTAAGATGCTTAATGCAAGTTTATATGATCAACATAGATGAGAAAATTTTTTTTAAATATTATCAAAACAGCTGGAGTCAAACGGAACATATTTAAAAAAATTTGTAGAAGTAAAACTAAATTTTAAAAAAAATAAACGAAATTACAAACATTTTCTAAAAAAAAAAACTCGGTTGTGATGAAAAACAAATTAAAGATTAAAAAGAAAGATGTTTGTTTAACCGAACCCCACCTGCTAAAGGAAAAAATATAACAACACATATTTTAAAAAATCACATTATGTTTCGGAGGACTATATCAGGAACAAATCAATACGGAGTAAAGAAGAAGCGAGCGTGAAATTCGGCTACTAAAATGGAAACACGAAGAAAACCCACCGGACCGAATTTACCGACACCCGTAATACAAAAGACAAAACTGTGTGGAATTTGGGAGCCTCTAAGCCAAGAACATAGGGCAAGGATGATGCCACCCTTAAATAACACTATGCGGTATACAACGCTGGCGGACAGGCGGGCCTCCCAATAATTATAAAGGAGTACCGGCCTACCAAATTAAAGGACCGGACCGTAGGAAAGATAACGCTCCCCTAGGTTTGTGCCTAGTACATTACATAGTACTTTCCCCACTATTTTTCTCACACTATTTGCACTATAAACGACTGCTCTAAAACAGCCCACATAACCACTGTCTAAAAATGCCATTAATCATTAATCTAAAGCTTTGTTTTCCAAGTTTCTCCAGACGCTCAATATCCTCCAGTGCAAGTAGACAGAACAGAACGTTCATCATCAAGTGAAGACGTATGTACCCCTCAAGTGTAGATTATTGTAATCTTGTTCATCCATATCATATATTAGTAAATCTATTTATATTTTGAATGTGGTGTTGTATGTAGCTTGATCATTGGCGATATTTGTAATTAAGTAGATCGATGGTGATCTTACCAAGAGTGGTAAGATAGTAATTGATATACGTAGTGAGGGTGTAATGGTAAAGTTCCGTGAATAAATCTTGAAGTTCGTGAAGAAGTCTTGAGAGTTGTAAAGGTTTGGTGAAGAGGTCATGGAAGTTTTGAAGTAGTCGTAAACAATTACATTGAAGTTGTGAAGTGCGTCGAACAAGTGAAGTCTTAAAAGATATGAGTTGCGGGAACAAGCTCGTGAAGATAGTTTAGTGATATATGTTACTAAGTTCTATCATAAGAATAGAACACGACATTATTTAGCATTGTGGTCGTAAAAACATATGTAAGCCAAACCGTTGTGTACTGGTTTTCTCCCCATAAGGGAGGGAGTTTGTTGACATAGTGAAGAAACTCTCGAGTTTGGTGCTCGGGGAGTGGAGTAGGGCGAAGAGGTGCTTCGTTACCGAACCACTATAAATCCTTGCATTGTGGTTTGATTGTTCTTACTCTTATCTCTCGTCTTACATTATTTTCTCATATCATTCTATTGATTGTTTAGATAAGTATATTGTTCATATTATGCAAGTGTTGAATTCACATAAAGTCGAATCTAAAATTTTACAAACACTTTAAAATCTTAAAATAAAAAGCGGCAAACTATTCAACCCCCCTTCTAGTTTTCCACATGTTGGATAAAAGATTTAACTTTATTTAAGTGACATGCGTGTTAAGGTTGATTTTGTTGTTTAATGTCATGTTGTACACAATATACGAGCTTAATAGCACATAATGAACATTATTAAAGTTAAAATATAAAGTTTTTAAAAAATAATTTTCCGGATATCCTTATATAAACTTTAAATATGAATTACATGAGTCTTCATTATAAGTACAATCGCGTATATTTAATCTCATATCACATTAACATGTGCTTACATTTGATATTTATATTACTATTAATAATAAATTTAGCCGCATTTGACATTCAAACCCTTGTACGCATGGGTTAAACTTATAAAAAGAAATAGCATATTCCTTATTAAACGCAAATAGTAAAAAAAATGGATTTCCTTAAACTTAAAAAAAAAATAACATGAGTTGTTATATATACATACAACCTCATGTATTTATCTACATATAATAACTCGTGTATTTATTTTGATATTTACAATCATGTGCATATATATGTTTATTTTTAAAACGACGTATATATATGTGTGTGTGTATATATATATATATATATATATATATATATATATATATATATATACAGAGAGAGAGAGAGAGAGAGAGAGAGAGAGAGAGTTATGATCAAATAAGAAGTTTTCTTAAAATAAGAAGGATAAGAAGTAACTATAACCGCATATCTGAGATGCACCGACTTAAATTAGATGCATCTCTATAATCTTAGATGCATTATAACGCATCATAATGTGTTTTCTAGCTTTTAATTAGATGCATATACGTATATTAGATGCATTTCATTTTTTCTCTTGTTTTTTGTTCCTCTGCATGTGCCAAAATCATGAAAATCAATTTGCATCATCTACGCATCAAATTAACGTTCGAAACTCAAAATGGTGCATCTAAATGAATAAAAATGCATCTAATGCAAGTCGTTGCATCTCAAATGTGTGGTTTTAGTCACTTCTCACCACTTCTTATTTTAATTTACTTCTCACTGGATCCCTACTATATATATATACTTATTATTTCTTTAAATTTAAACCGCCAGTTTCATCATTTGTCAGGATTATGTGTGTAGGAAAATTAGTAAGATATTTTTGTAATAGAAATTAGCATTTTTTCCCCATATTTATGTACTTTTTTTTGAACGGCAACTTTATTAAAAAAAACTAGCAAGGAGCTAGAAAGACATTACAAAGAAATAAGATAGGGGTTCTAAAACCCATCATTCGAAATTTAGAGTTTAGGACAATCCACGAAGGTCGTGTAGTCTCTTTGAAATACATTAGACATGATTGCATTAAAACAATGTTTCAAGTAATCCAACTTCAATGTCTATATAATGTTGATGAAGAAATATGTCCTAGATTCTTCGGCCGAACTCATAAGAAACAATAACCAAACACTTTTAAAAAAAATTAGGCACTAAATAGACCATTCAATATCTCTCTTGAATACCTCTCTCACATCCTTCAAACCCCTTTAAGAGGGCATTGTGCCTACCCAAAAGAGTGTTCTCTAGAGTCTCTAAGTGCTAATCAAGAAATAGATGGTCTTTACCAAACCAACATTCCAACACCAAATGAAATCAAATACTTCATCACAATCAATAGACTCAAAGTCAAAAATCCCAACCAAATTCACAAACATGAACTTCGTCAAGACATGAGATCTTGAGAAGAAATCATCCGACAAAATGCCTTAGGTGTTGGAGAAAACTCAAATTTTCTTTCGGCTTCATCATGTCACATGATATATTGTATAATGACAAACAAACTCTATAATTTCACTTATTTTTTAGCTAAACGAATCGCAAACATTAAAAATTACTCCAACTCACCAATGCCTTATGGCATGTTGCTAACTCATCTTTATGATCACATCATATCAATGCAACCACAACTCCAAAAATCCAAATACTTATCTCATTCCCATACCATGGCACCCGTGGAGCACTCCGATGATCTTTATAACAACGCTTCAGAATCAACAAATGAAGATGAGAATGACGCTTAAATGGTTAACAATGTCATTTAGGAAGAACATTAAGAATTATTTATTTGAAGTATCTATTGACACTATTTTTGTCTTGCATACTCTATTTTACACAACTTGTTAAGTTGTTAGTTGGTACGTGACATGCATGCCAACTTAATTTCATTAGTATCTTATCACTATATGATGACATGCATGCCCTTACTTGATCACATATGCCTTTAGTTGATCATCTATGCCTTTATTTGATCACATGTTAGGACTAGATTAGCTAGCCTACTTATTTTGGTATTTAGCTAGCTTTATTGATTCTTGAAATATAGGAGTTGCTAGAAAAAGCCACATTTAGCATTTTCTTTTTCTACACAGACTTAAAAATCAGGGAAAACAGGGAAATTTTTGTAATTCCCAGGGGACGGCTCCTAGAAATAGGTGACGGTCCCCCAATATATCAGGGACCGTCTCCATATTTATGGGACCGTCGCCGGCAGAGTCACGTAAAATTTTACTGTTCACTTTTTCTGAAATGTTGACCTCATTTTTCTTAGCCTTAGCTGCTCTTTCTCTGTTTTGATAAACATCTTTTGGAATCTTAAACACCCAACACCATGCTTTACTCTAAATACATCACCCCTTCCACTATAAAAAGCCTTCATCTTCTTCATTCTTCATCACATCATCTTCTTCTCTCATAATGAATCATCATGTCTTCTCTTATAATCAATCTTCATGTCTTCTTCTCAAAACCCATCTTCTAATTTCTCAATAAAACTTCAAATCTTCATAAGACAAGTTTGGAGAATAACCTCCTCCTCACCTAATTTACAAATGCTTCACCACCACAATCTCCAATAGTTGCTAACTCTCTACCTTTACCTCCTCGATCACAAAATCCAATTAGGGACCAAATGGTGAACGAAATCAATGAGCTTCATCATCTATTACATCTCATTGAAACCAACCTCCAAAATGCAACAAATGCTTTCACACAAATACCACCTTCTCCACCATCTCCACCATCACCCATGATTCTCCCTTCTACCCTTGACAAAGTTAACTTCCATGCTAGGGTACTGTTATTGTTGCATGTCCAACTGAAATCAATTTCAATCATTGAAAAATGATCTCAATTAGATTGAGTTCCTACTAACAAACCCTCCTACTCGAGTATATGCCCCACAAAACAATGCACCACCAACTTCTCCACCATCACCACCTCAAAATAAATCATCTCAATGTAAATTTCTCACCAATAAAAAATTTCACACCCTTTAGGCTAAGCAAATCCTATAGGATCAGAATCATTAGTATTTTACAGTTTTAATGTGGTAATAAAACCTTTTTATCTTTTTGTAAGCCTTATGATGCATACCATAGTTTCTTAAAGTATAGAGTTGTATGTCCTTAATTTTAACAGCATGAGTCTTATTTTTAGGTCTTGATTCTTTATCTATGGTGGTTGATATATTTGTTGTGGTTGGTATATATAAAAGTGCACATTATTTTGGATTTTTGTATTTTTTAGCCAATATAGTCTTTTTGTGACAATTGCTACTAGTTGGGTATATTGCACTTGTACACTGACTCGTTTTTGTAGCTCGTCACCATAGCTCGATTCCTTTGTGCCCTCAACAAGGGGGGGTACACATCAAGGGGGAGCGTTAGCGTCATCGATTCTTTTCTCATCTACTCGATGACTAACCTTTTTGCTTCGACAAAAGGGGGAGAAATGAACTAAAACTCATTAATAAATTGTAAACTTTAGTTTTACATAAAATGAGTTTATATTTTGTCATCATCAAAAAGGGGGAGATCATTAATACAAATAATGTCTAAAATGTTATTTAAATTTTTTGACCTCTATACGTTTTAATATTGACGAAATGTAAAAATGTTATACGATAAAAATAAACGTACACAAGTTATTAGTCGTAAATTTTCATTTCGACGAAAATAACTTAAGGTATGTACATTCAGATCATTAAACTTGTTTAGTGATCAAAGATATGCATTCTAATGTAACACCCCCAAATTGGGTCGCAGCGGAATAAGGGTCCGGGGCGTGTTACTTCATAGATCAATAACACAAGATATATATAGAACGACCAAAAAGTCGTTTAAAACTGATACATTAGATTTAACAAAGTATTTGTTACATAAGCCCGAAGCTTCACTTGTTCATTTGTTCAAAATACAAAGATTTCTAGCCCATAACAGATATACAAAATGTGATGCGACAAAATCTTATAATGCATGATATACCAAATAAAACCACCAACGAATCCCTTGCACTCGAGCTTATTACCTCTGAAAAACATTGCTTATTAAAACGTCAACAAAAATGTTGGTGAATTCATAGGTTTGATAAATCGTATATTCTAGGACCACAAGATTTCCCAAGTGTATGATAATGCAACAGATGCAGACATCATACAAATGTAATTACGTTGCCCTAAGCTCATGACACTGAAGCTCGACATAAATGAATACCATATAAATAGCTTACATTGCCCGTGATGATTTTACTAACCGCAACATCTATGTTCGAGCATGGTATACGTTCTTTGCCAGTGATAGCTAATCACCAGAATGGGGATGTCAATCCAATAATGAGATCTATTCATAACATACGCAAGCTCAACAATCCAGTAATTTGACATTACCATGATAATGGGCTCAACTAGGGTTATCACTACTTAGGCAACACGTAATCATGATGTAAAACTTATCCACTTATGTCCAATTATAAAACAGTGCATGTTTCTCACCCTAAAAACTTATAAACAAATCGTGTAAAACTGGGCTATGAACTCACCTTGAGTGAGCGTATATCAAGTATATCACAGAAAATGCGTCACTGCGAGGGGGCAGGGTAATGATCGACTGCAACCTAATCCCAATATAGGTCGTATAAAGTACTAATCACATTGGTAACTACAGCCATATATAATATCAATATACTAATCACCATCTAATTATTACTAGTGAAATCTTATATATAAAGTTAAAACGTTTATAAATATACCTTTGGTAAAAATGACATAACTTTCACGTTTCAAGTCCGTTCATGCGTTTTCTTAAGTTCACTGCTTCGTATTAAGACATGTATCAAAATAAGATATTTTTTAGGTTTTGAGTCCACTGATGAAACATTTTTAACTTTACTGTTCATACAGTTTATAAATTTATTTTATATAGATTAATGACATAAAACCCGTAAAGGAATAACTTATTCGATTAACTCGATTTAGCGATTCCTTCGACAAGTCTTTGTAATTGAAAGGTGTCTCAAAATTACACATTTTTATACATTTGGTCTGCTGATGAATCTAAAATTTACTGTTTAAAGTTTATAAAATTACTTTTTTATAAAATTTTAAGGAAAAAGTCAAAGGCGAGTTGCCAAAAGTCAAAGGCGAGTTGCTTAATTTTAATAATTATATTCGCGGCGGTTTGTTTAAATTTGGTGGCGAGTTGCTTGTTCGCGGTGGTTTACACAGGATAGTGGCGAGTTGGCTTGAAAATAATAGCCGGCAAGTTGGTAAAAGGTACGGCGAGTTGCTAAGATTATAGGCAGCGAGTTGCACACGGCGAGTTGCTTAGTTTATTGGCAGCGAGTTGCTCACGGCGAGTTGATTATTTTATTGATCCATCGAGTTAACAAAACCAGGCAGCGAGTTACTTCAAAACCACAGCGGTTTGCCTAGTAAGATCTTGGCGGCGAGTTGGCCTGTTAGGCAGTGGTTTGCTCAATCAATAGGAGGCGGTTTGGTTGATTTCAAAGCGGTGGTTTGATAGAAACATATACGCAGCGGTTTGATTTATTTTGTAATCTTTTTTCGATAGCCTTTTTAACTTATTTTTACATCAAATTCAAATTTTGGTAATAGGGTAAAAATTATTTCGGTCGACACCTCTTTTAGCGACACTTTTTGGCGGAAAAATTAAGTATTTTGTAATCTTTTTTCTATAGCCTTTAATTGGTGCTAAGCTACACCTTAAAATATATATAATATATAATACAATATATATAATAAGTATAATTTAAAAACAATCAATGAAACCGAGGAGTAGTATAGAATATCCCCGGGTCGTTTATCCCCAACGAGGCTGTGCTGGAGAATCGATACAGTCGGAAAATTGGAGTTTGAATGAGATTAATGATTTGAGAGAGTAGAAAGCTAAATTAATCAATAACAAACAAAAACGATTGAGAAAAACCTAAAAATTATGAAATTAAGCTGAAAAACGAGAGCAGGAATCCCGAACAAGGGGTCAAAAACCTAAAATCTTAAAAATTAACCCTACAAAGAAATTTTTACTTCTAAACTACTCTAGGGGACTAATAATGAAGAATGAAAAAGACTAGACTGAAAACGGAGGTCGTTTGACCCAAAAACGAGTCAAGTCAAGATCCGTACCCGAGACCCGTTCTTTAAAAATCAAAAGTTTGCAAAATTAACCCTACGAAAGTTTTTATATTTTTCCTACGTAAATTATGACTAAAGAAAATTTTCTAAAAAAGAAAAATATTTTTTTGATAATTTTTGTATTTTTTATGAATTTTTAAAACTTTTAACGAAATTAAATTATAAAAAATACTAAACTATTTTTAAAAATTCTGAAAAAATTACTAAAATTACTTGATCCTACAACTATCCTAAGAAAAATAAGAGGCCCAAAATTCGGCTTATAAATAAGCCAAAAATAAGCTCAAACGAGCTTATAACTAAAAGGGCTAAAACACCCTTAAATAACCAAGTGCCCAAGGGTCTAACAGAAAAGACCCAAGGGCACAGCGGTAAGGGTGTGTGTTATAAAAGAGGTGTATTGAGGGTGAGACCCGGGTTCGAGTCTTGCTCACCCGGGTTTCCCCTTATCTCCTCTTTTTTTTTCAAAACTTTTTAAACAAACTTGTTAAGCACATGAAGCTTAACATTTTTCATAACTAGGACTTTTTGAGAATGCTTATAAATAAGCTGGAAAAAGGGCTTTTTGTTTGGACAGAAGCTTAAATTGAGCTTAAAGGCAAAAATGGCTTAAGGCTTTTGACTTTTTGGACTAATAGGCTGCCATTTGAACAAATAAGTTGAAAGGGGTTATCTATCCTACCCTAATAAGCACTTGTGAATTAAAAGCTAACCACTAAATAAGCTAGAAAAGGTTAAAATAGACAGGAAATTTAACTAAGCTTAAAGACTTAATGTGGCTTTTTGCTATGGACTTTTAGCACATAATAAGCAAAGAAAGTTAGAAAATGAGCAAACCAACTTAACACACCAACATTATGAACTACTAGGGATAAAAATAAGCAAATGAAAATAGCCCAATAAGCCAGAAGTTGGCTTAAACACTCAGCAGTACCAACTTTGGAGTTAGTACTGCTAGGGTGAATTTAAGGCAAAAATGTGGCTTTTTTAAACACCCCCTAAATGATCGATGAGTTTCACTTAACTCTTATGAGTATAAACTAGAACAAAGATATGATATACGTGTGACTGTGATGTAGATGGTTGGTACAATAAATTCTATTTTGTTAATATATAGGGTGTGTTTAGACAAGGGCTTGTAGGGGCTTATTGGGGCTTGGGCTTTTAAAATAAGCCGGCTTATAAAATAAGCCTCGTTTGTCACACGGGCTTATGAAGTCATAAGCCTTTATAAGCCCCAGCCCCATAAAAGGGGCTAAAAACTTTAGCCCGAGGCTTATGAACCAATAATTACTTATATACCCCTAAAAATATCTAACATACATCAAAAATTTATTTAATTATGTCATTTTTAGTAATTTTACAATAATAAGCCCCAGCCCCAGCCCATTTGCCAAACAAGTTTAAAAAAATACAAATTTTAATTTCGGCTTATAATATAAGCCCCAGCCCCAGCCCCACCCCCGACACAAGCCCCAGCCCCAGCTCCAGCCCATTATGACAAACATACCCATATATGCACCATTCTCTCTACGTATCATAATTCATGTATTGATTTGTTTGCTAAAACTATTTTTTGTTGTTTTACTAATTTTTCCCATTTTTAAATATTTTCGTTTTGGGCTTGTACCAAACACCCCTTTAAGTAGTAAAAATCAAATTTAGAGGCTAATTAACAAAGATTTCAAGAAAGATAATTAAAGACAGGTGATTAGCAATGACTAATAAGCAATTAGCAGCAAGAAAAGCACAACATTAAGCTCTAAAATAAGCAAGAAGGAAAACACACAGTTGTAAGCTAAAAATGGCAGTTACAAACAAAATCCAAAGGAGTGACAAATAAGCCACAATAGGTACTCATAAGCATAAAGAAGAATGAATAAGCACAAAATGACATTAATAAGCTGAAAATAAGCTATGCTACAGTAATTTTAAGCACAAATTTAAAAAGGAGTATACCTTGATCCTTGCTCAAAACAGGATTGTGTGAACCCTAAATAAGCTCTAACCTACCCTTAGCTTATAAAAGCTTAACTAAGAACCCTAATGGGCCATCCATTTCTACCCATTCATCCAATAGCTTATAATTCAGCACCCTTGCTCTTTTCCTTTTTGGTATTTCTTTTCTTAATTCTTGTATAGTAACTCAAACAGATTATAAAGTGGTTTATGTGAGCTTTTAAAGACTTAACTTAAGAATTTTGAACAAAAATTAAAACATCAAACTGAATTTTCATTAATCTTAAAAATATAAGTACATAAAAGTTAGACTACTTAAAAACTTAAAACTAAACTCTAAAAATTACTCTACTAAAAAAAACTAACTACTTGCCACAATGGCTTACAAAAGCTTTATATAGAAAAACTACTAGCTAGGGTTTCTTGGCTTTTTGGTCTCTTCCTCTTGTGCTTCTTTGTAGAGATAAAACAGCATATGTGTTTCTTGTGTGTGTGTAGACATAAGTTAATCCTGGCCCTTCATACTTCTTGATGCCCACTCATTAAATCATAACCATTGATGAAATTGTGGGTTTTTGGATTGCCACCGTGGACAAGGACCATGTGGGGGGTAGGGTTTTTGAGAGTGAAGGGTTTGGAGTGATGTGGGGAGGTCAACGAGGTTTGATATTGACAGGATGTGGGGTTTAGGTGATTGGCGGGAAATAGTTGGGAGATATGTACAGTGATTTAAAAATGGGGTGTGGGTTTGTGGTTTTGACACAAATAGTCCCTCATGGATATACTTGTCTTTGTAATTTTCGTCCTTGTGTTTATAGACGTTTGGGATGTTGGCAGAAACACCCCCCAAGGACTTGGCAGAAACACCCCCCAAGTGTTATACTTGTTATTGCATCCATGGTCCTTGTGAGTTATAACTTTTGAGGGATGACAGAAATGGCCCTTGTGGTTTATACTTTAGTGAGTTGGCAGTTTTAGTCCCTCATTTAATAAGTCAGGGACTTGGCAATTTTGGCCCCTAAGCTTATTTTTCTTCACTTTTTGACTTTGGATTTGTCGGGGTTGACTTTGGTTGACTTTTTCTCACTTGGGCTTTGTCTTGACTTTGTCTTTTCCAAGCTTTTCCATTCCGTGTCCGGTTTTGTCGTTTTGGCTTCGTTTTTCGTCCTTTTCTTAGATATACGTTCCTGCACAACACAATTAGCAAAACAAGCATATATTTGGCATTTTAAGTCCGTTTTTGGTCATTTTAACTTGTTTTTAAAGGTAAAAGGTGTGTGTAATTAAACACATACCATATATATATTGTATTTTAAAATATTAGTCTATAGTGGAATTTTTTTATTTTTTAAAGTTATTAAAAAAACATGAAAACTTATAAATTCACATTTAACTCTTATAACTTATTAATAATTCAACCACTAAAGTTTTATTAATTATCCCATCTTTTTTAAAGTTTTTGTTTTCACAAAGTTGAAACCTATATTTTTAATATATGTTTTTTTCTCCACTAAATTTATCAAAGTTTTTCAATTTTGATTTTTAATTGGCTAAAAAAAATTCTCGATTTTGCCGCAAGTCAAAATATGGCAGTATGATTGGCACATTTTTTTAATTGTTTTAGCAAAATACTTTCGTAATTCTTTTATATAAATTCTTATATATAAATTCTTAAACCCTTTGATGGTTTTGAGTCCTCACATAAGTGGGTTACATAATAATATTGCTAATTACCACCTCACGAAATCCACCTACACGTTTCCAAGTTTTCTTTCTCTCCATGCTGGCTTAACTATTGCCAAAATCAATCTCCTTTTATCCTTAGTGTTTGAATTCGTTATAACCCCTGAAATTGGGATCAATCATTCATTTATAATAGGCCTAAAACAAACGGCTAATTTGGCTTATCAACATACAAGTACCCCAAGAACCAAGTCTTAACTGAGACACATATTTTTCTTTCTATATAAGAAATATAGTCCTACTTTGCCGCCTTCACTTATTATGAAATAAATTGGATCTTATATTCAGTGAAACAACAAGTTAATTGTGTAAACGAATTTAATATAGGAGGAAAGCTTAGCGAATCATATATCTACTGAGTGCTTGGGCTTAGTGGGGATTTTTA
This sequence comes from Tanacetum coccineum, assembly GCA_026074375.1. NCBI lineage: Eukaryota > Viridiplantae > Streptophyta > Magnoliopsida > Asterales > Asteraceae > Tanacetum > Tanacetum coccineum. Next base: position 1,217 of record BQNB010067920.1, on the reverse strand, counting down.
TATGTCAAAAACCATGTATAGAATTTGCTTTTATGTTCTTCTTTTTGGAAGGCCTTTTCTATACTCGTATCCTTTTTCTTCTCATTGCGTGCGCACTAGCCAAAGCCACCCGGTGTTTCTTTCTTCAAAAATGTATTTTAACAACTTTTTAATCTAACTTATTTAGACGCCGTCATAGTTTGGCCCAAACAAAAGTATAGAGGCAATTCGTATTAATAACGTTTGTTTTTTGTGATCATTAAGAGACAACAAAATTCATAAAACTTTTATCGAATAGGTATATGTCTCTTAACACCTCTTAATGTCTCTTTTTTTTTCATTTACTTTTTTGTTTTTATTTTCTTTCTTTTGTTATGATTTCTTTTATCTGGGTGTTTTTCTATGTTCATTTTTTTTTTGTCTTGCTTCATCTTTGTCATTTGTATTAAAGGTATTATATAAAATAATTGCATTTGTTTTGTTGGATAAAAAATGTATAAGATGATATGTAATCATTCGTATTTTTTTTTCAAATTGAAAGGTTCTACTTAGCGGACTCATATATCTCAACTCTAACGCGACTCATCTAATTAATCGTTTTAAAAAAGTTTAATCTAAACTTCGACATGTTTATTTTTGTCAAATAAACATGAGATTGCATGTTTTGTTTAAAATACTTTTAACTTTAAATTAATTATATTACAGAATTTGTTTTTTATAGTAGTATTTAATAAAGTGTATTTTTCGTGTGAATGCAATCGTCTTGTATTTAAATTATAGAAATTGATAGTTTAACCCATTTAAACATTTTTGACAAAAACAAACAGTTTTATTTGAGTCACATTCAGATTTCTCAACCTCTTATTAAAATTAAGATGGAATCTGGTTTTAACTTTTTAACCAGAGATTCAGATTAAGATGTGTTAATTGTATTCAGACCCGAAGCCTCTTAAGAAGCAAACAACACCTTAATTTCAACTAAAAGAAATTATAAATATTATTGGGTTCTACAAACGAATAAATTTTCAAGGAGTGTGGGTACAACTGAAAAGACAATGATCTAAAATAGGAGTTCTAAAAGTGATGTGTATGTCAAATGAATTATTACTATTTTTTTTTAACGGCAAAGGTGGAATATATATAAAAAAGAGTTTAGCAAGACGCTAGAAACTTAAAATACAATAGAGTCAACAAAAAGAATTACATAACATCAAAAAATGGTAAAATCTCGAGACTTT
>BQNB010067919.1:18742-34020 GCA_026074375.1 Tanacetum coccineum | reverse complement strand
GTGATTTATACGTGAGGTAGTACGGCGATTTATACGTCTCTAAATCCAGCGATTTATACGTCTCTAAATCTAACAATTTATACCTCTTTGGAATCCAGCAATTTATACGTCTTTGAAATCCAGCGATTTATACCTCAATGAAATCCAGCGATTTATACCTTATTAAAATCCAGCGATTTATACCTTAGTGAAATCTATCAATTTATACCTTATTCAAATCCAGCGATTTATACAGTCTTCTAAACGGTGATTTATACAAGTTTTCTTAAGGTGATTTATACATTACACTTGGGGTGATTTATACACTTACCTTTGGAGATTTATACCATATTGCCTTGGAGATTTATACGGTTTTTCTGTGATTTGTAAAATCCAGTGAAGTATTCAATTATTTTATCGGTTTTATCAAGAATTGTAAAATCCCGTGTAATCTTAAGACTCATTCACTTAAAACAAACAACAATTTAACACAACAACCTAATCGATCAAAAGGTTATCTATTCTCATTTAATCAATCAATTCAAAATGACAACTTTAGCTAAATTTATGTTGGAAAAATATTTGTATGACTCTTGGAAAAGTCATATGGAACATTACATGGAGATTAGGGAGAATGGGAGAATGATACTCAGCTCAGTTCAAAATGGTCCACTTATATGGCCAACTGTTACTGAAGAGGATGGTACCATTAGAACAAAGAAGTATGAAGAACTTTTTGCTACTGAAAAGATTCAAGCTGATTGCGATTGCAAAGCTACCAAAATCAGTCTTCAAGGTCTTCCACCGGATGTCTATGCTATTTTCAATCATCATAAAGTTGTAAAAGAGATTTAGGAGAGAGTTAAGTTTCTGATGCAAGGAACAAAATTGTCATTACAAGAAAAGTAATGCAAATTGTATGACAAGTTTGATAAGTTTACTTTTGTGAAGGGTGAAACACTGTATCAGTACTACTGGAGATTTGCTTAACTCATCAACAACATGAATGTTATCAATATGTCAATGAGAGCAGTTCAAGTGATTACAAGGTTTCTGAACAGTCTTCCACCAGAATGGAGTAAGTTCGTGACAGATGTGAAGTTGGCAAGATATTTGCATACAACAAACTATGATCAATTGTACTTATACCTTGAACAACATGAGATACATGTAAATGAAACTCGCTTGATGCGTAAACGATACCAAGATCCTCTTGCATTTGTTGCTGACTACAATCAATCACCTTCTTCTATTAATAACTATCACTCTTAATACAATCCTACACAGTTTCCTCAACAACCAATTATGATTCCACAAGTTCACACTCCTCAATCATACTCACCAATGCATCCACCTACTCATCCATCTCAACCACAAATCAATCATTCATCCGTTCCACCATCACATCCATATCAGTCTCAAATGAATCATTAAATCTCATATGTTCTACAAATTGCTTATCACTCACCTCAAGCTTCAACACAACCAATGACTGAGTTCCCTCCAGTAGACTTAGGTCTTGTTGTTCCTGTGTTTAATCTAGAAGATGATCCAATTGCCTGTCTCAATAATGCAATGGCTTTTCTGATTGTTGTAGCTTCTTTAAGGTTCCCTTCAACCAACAATCAACTTAGAACTTCCTCTAATCCGAGAAACCATGCCACAATTCAAGACGACAGGGTTATAATGCAACAAGTTCAAGGGAGGTAAGGACAAAGTTATGCTAGTAATAGTTATAAGGGTAATGCTACTATTTTAGGGGGAAATAATACAGGAGGGCAAGCTAGGGTGGTTAAGTGTTATAATTATCAAAGTAAAGGTCACATGGGTGGCAATGCACTCAACCAAAGAGGCCAAGGAATGCTGCATGGTTTAAGGAAAATGCAATATTGGCTAAAGCACAATAAGCTAGACAAATTTTGAATGAAGAACAACTAGCATTTCTTGCAGATCCAGGTTTTTTTTAGATGGTCAGGCTGTTCAGACAACCATTTCAAACACTGCTACTTTCCAGACTGAGGATCTTGATGCTTATGATTCTGACTGTGATGATTTCTCTTATACAAAGGCGGTTCTCATGGCTAATCTTTCCAGCTATGGTTCTAATGTTCTCTCTGAGGTACCTCATTTTGAAACATCTCATAATGATATAGGTAATCAAAGTGTGCATGCAATGCAGGATTTTAAACAAACACCAATTGTTGATTTTTCAGATAATGAGATAACTAGTGATAGCAATATCATTCCATACTTTCAGTATTTGCAAGAAACATAACTGGCAGCTGTTTAAGATACTAATTTATATGCACAACAAGATTCAATGATTTTATATGTGATTGAACAAATGTTGGAACAAATGATAAATCATGTTAATAATTAGGAAAAGCCAATCAAGAAAAGAATAATGAATCTGTAACCGCTGAGCTTGAGAGATACAAAGAACGAGTCAAAACTTTTGAACAACGTCTTAATGTTGATTTAAGCACACGTGAAAATTTAATTGATTCTCAAATGGATGATATGATAAAGGAAAAGCTTGCACTTAAGTAGTAAATTGACTCACTTGAACAAAATCTTTCAAATCAAATCAAAGAAAAGAAATCTTTATTGCAAACATTTATTGTTTTCAAAAATGAATCCAAAGAAAAGGAAAATAAATATATAGACAAAGAAATTTATTTAGAAAAGAAAATTAAGGAACTAGATAATATTGTTTATAAAGTGGGTCAATTTGCTTAAACAGTGCACATGTTAACAAAGCCATAAGTTTTTTATGATAATGCTCACAAACAAGCTCTAGGTTATCAAAATCCGTTTTATCTCAAGAAAGCTCAGCGGATTAAAACAACCTTGTATGACGGTAATGTTATTTCTGATAAACATGTTGCTAGTCCTGTGTTTGATGATGAAGAGACATTGATTTTGGAAGAAGTCAGTCGATCAAAAATGCTTGCAAAACAAAACGACCCAATTTCAAAAGAAAAGAAAGTTAATACAACTCAAATTAATGATGCCGAGTTAAATCGATTATCTGAAGATTTTAGTAAAGGTTTTGTTCCACAACAAGAACTGTATGATGAATAAACTTTCTGGTTACAAACTTCACACCCTAACACTGACCAATCTGCTTCGTCACCTGTCAAAATTAAGGCTCCTCGGGAACTTCCTAAGGTAAGCCTAGTTAATACAAGCCTTAAAAAGCTTAAATACCAATTTGACATTGTGGTGAAAAAGCAGATTACACCCGATGCTTTAACAAAAGGGGAATGGGGGTTTAAACACACTAAAGCTATTTTCTAAAAGAAATAATTCCATTTTTAAAGACCTTAAAAGACAGATTCATGTTTTTGATAAAGATCTTTTAAATGAGGTAACAGAAGTACAAATAGTTTTTAACCAGATGGAAGCTGGTGTTCAACAATATTTTGTAGATAAAGTGTTTTGAAATTCACAAGAAAGAATTTTTTTCTTGAAAATGATCGACTCTTATAAAAAATCATGTCTCAAGATGTTATGATATGTTTGATGAATTCAACTACTATTTTTGATGATGTGAATGTGAAAATGCAAAGTAGTGAATCTTGTGTGAAGTGTTTAGATCTTGATGCTGAGCTTTTGATCAAACAAAATGTGTATAATGATCTTTTGAAAAGTTACTCACAACTTGAAAAACATTGCGTTTCTCTTGAGTTAACGATACAACTAAATCAAGAAATTTTTCAAAAGGAATCATTCACTAATAATCAAAATGCTCTTGAAATTCCAGAATATTTTGAAAATAATGATTTGAAAGCTCAGCTGCAAGCTAAAGACACTATAATCTTTAAGTTGAAGGAACATATCAAAATGATGAGAGAAAATGACAAGGAAGAGAAATTTAAACTTGAAATGGAAGAAATTGAGACCATAAACAGTGAATTGGAGCATAGTGTGGCAAAATTACTTTCTAAAAATGAGCGTTTACATAAAGAAATTAAGCATTTAAAAAAGATTTGCAAAGATCAATTTGACTCAATTAAAAAGACACATGTTCTCTCTAAAGAACACGGTGACTCTTTGATCGGTCAATTAAACTCTAAGTCTATGGAAAATGTGGATTTAAAACGTCAAATTTAAGACAATGTTTTTGTGATTACATCATTGAAAAAAGATTTACGAAAATTAAAAGGGAAAGAAACAGTTGAAAATGTTGCACAAATACCAATTGCCACTACTGTTGCTCCAGGCATGTTTAAGCTAGACTTAGATCCTCTAGTCTTTAGTATTATTGCAAAAATTGGGAAAGTCACATATCATATCTTAAGCATACTCAGGAACAAGCTGACATACTTCAAGGAATAGTCGAACAAACTAAAGCAAAATATCCTTTATATAATGCGTTAGACCTTGTATGTAAGCATGCCAAATGAATTCAGGAGTACATGTATATGTTTGAGATACGTGCCCTAATGTGATTAAACTTAGTGAGAAAGAGGTTGCTATCACACCTATGAACAAGGTCAAGAAAGTTAGGTTTTCTGAACCCTCTTCCACATCCTAAGCAACATAAAAAACAGTAGAGTTATTTAAAACATCTGATTCTAACTCAATGTATTGTCTTCTTTAGGATTGAAGTGTTCTACTTTTTACTTGCATATTCACAACCTACAGGCAATAAAAAGTTGATTGGATCTTGCAAAAAAAAGTAGCAACATGAAAAGTCCAACGTAGGAGAGTTAAATCTAAGTCTAATAAAAAGAATCGTGTTAAAGAACATATTTATGATGACAATGTTAAGCATACTATGTTAAATGCGAATTCTTAGTTAATTTGTGTTAAACGTACGCAATGTATGTTTGATGCAAATCATGATGTGTGTTTCCTTGATTTTGTGAATGATGTGAATATGCATGCTAAATCTAAATCTAAGTCAAAGAAAATCCAAGTGCATAATATTTATAAACCTACGGTAAAGTGTTCACTGAAGTAGGACTTAAGTAGAAACCAACAGGAAGACTTTTCACTATAGTTGGTAACTCGTGCCCTTTAACTATAATCACTCCCAAGAAAATAGTGCATCTTAAGGAAACCACTTCTAATTCAGTTGAAACACCAAAACCAGAGATTAAAGTCTATAGTAGGATACCCAAACAAATAAAATTAGTAGGTTCTAGTAAAAAAGCTAATATTGTAGAATCTAAGATTTCTAACAAGTTGAAACCCAATCATTTGTAAGGATCCAATACTACAGATGTTCCATCTTTTTCTTCGCTTGTCAATGACAGGTTGTCCATATCGTTCTCTAATATCTGGACTCTGAATGTTCAAAACATATGACAGGGAACCGCTCTCAGCGCATGAACTTCGTTGGTAAATTTCTAGGAACTGTTCGATTTAGAAACGACCAAGTTGTAAAGATACTGGGATATGGTGACTATCAGCTGGGGAACATAATTATCTCAAGGGTGTACTATGTTGAGGGGCTTGGACATAACTTGTTTTCTATTGGACAATTTTGTGATGCGGATCTTGAAGTCGCTTTTCGGAAAAACACTTGCTTTATTCAGGATTTAAAAGGTGTTGATCTACTTTCAGGATCCAGAGACACAAATTTGTATACTATCTCTTTTGATGACATGCTAAAGACATCTCTGATCTGTCTTCTATCAAAAGCATCAAAGACTAAGAGCTGGTTATGGCATCGTCGGTTATCGCATCTCAACTTCGGTACTCTTAACAAGCTAGCTAAAGACGGTCTTGCACGAGGCATTCGAAAACTTAAATTTTAGAAAGATCATTTATGTTCTACATGTGCATTAGGAAAAATCAAGAAATCCTCTCATTAACCCAAGGCTGAAGATACTAATCAAGAGAAACTATATCTTTTGCATATGGATCTTTGTGGCCCGATGCGTGTGGAGAGTATTAATGGGAAAAAGTATATCTTGGTGATTGTTGACAATTACTCAAGATTTACTTGGGTCAGATTCTTGAGATCAAAGGATGAAGCTCCTGACTCTATCATCAAGTACATCAAAAATATTCAAGTTTGTTTAAACACCACAGTCCGTAATGTTAGAACAGATAATGGAACGGAATTTATCAGTCAGACTCTTCGTGATTTCTATGAAAATATTGTCATTTCGCATCAAACTTTTGTTGCTCACACTCCTCAACAGAATGGCGTTGTCAAAAGGCAAAACCAAACTCTTATGGAAGCTGCTCGCACAATGTTGATATTTTTAAAAGCTCCTCTATTTCTATGGGCCGAAGCAATCAACACAGCTTGTTATACCCAAAACCGTTCCTTGATCCGTCTCCGCTACAACAAAAATCCTTATGAGATGATGCAAGACAAGAAGCTGGATTTATCATTTCTTCATGTCTTTGATTCACTTTGTTATCTGATCAATGACAGTAAGGATTTGGGTAAACTGAATGCAAAGGCCTATATTGGTATTTTTGTTGGATACGCGCCCGCAAAGAAAGCTTTCAGAATCTATAACTAAAGAACCCAGAAAATTATGGAAACAATTCTTGTGACATTCGATGAGCTGATAGCAATGGCTTCTGAACAATTCAGTTCAGGAACCGGGCTTCAATCTATGACTCCTGCAACAACCAGTTCAGGACTCGTTCCAAACCCTATTCCTCAACAACCTTGTAATCCACCAAATAGAGATGATTGGGGTCGTTTCTTCTAATCAATGTTCGATGAATACTTCCATCCTCCAACCATTGCTGTTTCTTCAGTTCCAGTAGCTGCTGCACTAAGAACTGTTGATACAACTAAATCACCTGTGTCTGTATCAATTAACCTAGATGCACCATCAACAAGTATTCCATCAATACAAGAACAAAAACATTCTCTAATAATTTATCAATGTTTTGAAGAATCACCAAAAACACTACATTTTCTTGATGATCCACTTCATGAATCTCTTCATGAAGACTCGAATTCTCATGGATCGTCATCGAATGTGAGACCATCACACACTCCATTTGAACACCTTGGTAGATGGACTAAGGATCATCCAATAGCAAACTTGATCAGTGATCCTTCTCGTTTAGTCTCCACAAGAAAGCAACTTGAAACTGACGTCATGTGGTGTTATTTTGATGCCTTCCTAACTTCTGTAGAACCAAAGAACTTCAAACAAGCAATGACCGAACCGTCATGGATCGATGCAATGCAAGAAGAAATTCATGAATTAAAAGAAATACTAGTTTGGGAAATTTGTGCTCGTGTCAAGATTATAAATTCATGTTGATCAAATCTTAAATAGAGTTATTAAGGTCAAGACAGCACGAATTTGGCCGGGGGGTCCTTAAGATTAAGGCTAGATTGGCGCTTTAGAGGCTCAAGGAAGAGAAAAGGAATTAGATTATTTCGAGAAATCATTTGCACCGGTTGTGAGAATAAAGGCCATTCGTATCTTTGTAGCAAATGCAGCCAACAAGAATATGATGATTTTCCAAATGGATGTCAAAACGGTATTCTTAAATGGCGAGCTCAAGGAAGAGGTCTATGTTTCTCAACCAGAAGGATTTGTTAATCAAGAATATCCATCGCATGTGTAAAAGCTCAAAAAGGCCCTTTACGGTCTTAAACAAGCACCACGTACATGGTACGACATGCTGTCAAGTGTTCTCATTTCAAAATATTTCTCCAAAGGTGCAGTTGATCCAACACTCTTTACACGAAAAGCATGAAACGCCTTATTGCTGGTATAAATTTATGTTGACAATATAATATTTACATCTACTAATACTGCTTTGTGTAATAAGTTTGCTAATCAGATGACTACTAAGTTTTTGATGTCGATGATGGGGCAGATGTTATTCTTTTTAGGCTTACAAATTTCTTAAAGTCCTAGAGGCATCTTCCTAAACCAATCAAAATATGCTTATGAAATTATTAAAAAATATGATTTACTATCTAGTGATTATGTAGACACACCTATGGTAGAAAAGAATAAACTGGATGAAGATCTACAGAGGACACCAGTTGATGCTACACTTTACTGTGGCATGATTGGATACCTTATGTATCTGACATCCAGTGGACTCGACCTTATTTATGTAGTCTGCTTATATGCCCGGTATCAAGCAAAGCCTACAGAAAAGCACTTAAATGCTGTTAAACGGATCTTTTGATACCTAAAGAGAACCATTAATATGGGTCTCTAGTACTCAAAGGATACCCGTATGTCTCTAATAGCATATTCAGACACAGATCAAGCAAGGTGTCAGGACACTAGACGCAGTACACCAGGAAGCACTCAATTCTTAGGTGACAAACTTGTTAGCTGGTCTTCCAAGAAGCAAAAGAGCACTGCAATCTCAAGTATAGAGGCTGAATATATTGCCTCATCTGGGTGTTGTTCTCAAATCCTATAGATGCGTTCACATCTAACAGATTATGGCTTTTAATTCAATAAGATTCCTCTGTACTGCGACAACAAAAGTGCGATTGCTCTATGCTGCAACAATGTACAACACTCAAGAGCAAAGCACATTGATGTACTATATCATTTTATAAAGGAGCATGTGGAGAATGGAATAGTGGAACTCTACTTTGTTCGGACAGAATATCAACTGGCTCACATCTTCACCAAACCCTTGCCACAAGAAAGATTCAACTTTTTGATCGATAAGCTCGGTATGAGAAGCATGTCTCTGAAAACGCTAAAACGTCTGACAGAGGAAGAAGACGAGTAATGGTGGTATCTCGTGATATATCCTATATATTATATGTATATAAGAAAACATAAAAACCCAAAAATATTTTTCATTTTATATAAATTTTTCAAAAAAATAGAAAAAATTAAAAAATCAAAAAAAACAAAAATAGTTTTTCATGGCATGTTTTCTAGCATCGATAATATTTACGGCTTTAGAAATGTCATTCAATAATGGCACAAAGCTGTAAATATATTCGAATAGAAAACATGTCATATGGCTTGTTATTATTTCAGATAACAACCCGGTCATAATCTTAAAGGCAAGTATTTTCCAAAATAAAAGCTTTGCCTCACAACGGGAAATTTAATTTTCTCAAGAATAAATTACTTCATATTCATTCAAAGGCTTGTGCTTACTATGCAACACAACCCGAGCTTTCTTTATCCAGGAGTGTACGTGTAAGTGCGCTTATGTGTCAAAATAAGAGAAATCTTATTTTTAATGGTGTTGATTTAAAAAAAAAAATAATCATCGCAGTAATTCATCATAAAATGATTTTCAAGGCATTTGACCACTCAAACAATGACAATAGCTCTTTATATAGAAAACGGGTCATTGTTTGAGGGGGAGAAAATGTGAAATTTTTCTTCAAAATAATCAAGGAATAAATGGAAAAAGGTTTTAAACAATAACGAGTTAATAATTAAAGGGGGGTTAATTAAGTTTAACTTATTTGTGCCTTAAATGTTATTTGTATATGCCTTTATGGAGTAAATAGCAAAAATAAGTAGCTAAGTATTTTAGTGTAAACTTTAGGGACTAATTGTGCCTTTAGGTAAACTATTACATGCCTTGGTAAACTTATTTAGGAAATATACAAAGGTTATAAGAGTATAGGGGGCATTTGTGCCAAAAATTATAAGTTTTAACTAACAAACACCCCCTACCCGTCACTTATACAGACACAAACCAAACACACTCTAATTTTTATCCCTCCCACCATTTCAAAATCGTCATTCATTAGAACACTCGAATCAGACCATTTCAAGACTTTAGGTATTCTACAAAAGTGTTCCCTTACATCTAATCATCTTATCTGCAAAAGGAATTAGCTTATAACATGTATTTTTGCTCGAATTACCTAGAAAATTGATTTGGGGTTCGTAAAAATCAATGTTGGGCCAAATCCAAAATTGATTGAGGGTTTTTGATGGGAAAGGGTTCTAGTCTACTCGCTTGATACAGTTTTACATGAAATTATCTCATGATTGTTCTATGCTTGATTTTGTGCTCGAAATTTTAGGTTTTTTTGGAAGAACATGTTAAATGTATGTGGGTTTATGGTTAGGAAGTTTTATAATCAATTCTTGATTGTATTAGAGTAAGAAAATTCAATGCTTGAATGAATTGTTTGTGTGCTTGAGGAAAACGAGTGGTAATATACTCGTTTTATGCTCTAAACGGAAAATTTATGGTTAATTCATGTTAGAATTGCTTGAATATGTTTATATATGTTTGGTTTACATGTTTATATTGTATAAGTGCCAAAAATGAAAGTTTGTAAAAATTAAAATTTATAGACGGCGTTTTATACACGCCTTTATAGACAGCGATTTTTACACGCCTCTATAGACGGCGATTTATACACGCTTAAATAGACGGCGATTTATACATGTTTCTATGAACGGTGATTTGCGATTTATACATGTTGCTATTGGACGTGCGGTTTTATTTATACATCCCGTAAGGACGTCGATTTTAACATTCCCAATTCGATGGTGATAAATATACATAGGATCATAGACGGAGATTTATACATAGGACCATAGATGGGGATTTATACGCAAGACCAAAGACAATGATTTATACACGGGGGAGGCGCGGGGGGGGGGGGGGGGGGGGGGGGGGGGGGGGGGGGTTAGACGGCGATTTATACAGTTTTTAGGGCGGCGATTTATACATGATCTTAGGCAGCGATTTATACATAGGTTACTAAAATTGATTTTATCCTAAATATTTTAACTTGGTAACTTATCTTAGGGGGGGGTTGTTGAGCGGGGGACGGGGGGGGTATATCATATTAAGTTAGCCACATATTTGTATGTATATGAACAATTGTAGTTTAGTTTGACCTTTAAGATTGAACCATTCCAATTACACATCATCTAAACCTCGTCCTATACTTCGATTGAAAGTGCATGCTAATATGGTGTTTTAAATCTTCCAGTTTTAAAGTCTATAATTGCCTAGGGCATATGAAACTGGTCTTGGAACTTTCTTAGCAGAAACATGAATCCAGTTGTCGCTAAACAAGTTGCTCTTGACAATTCTTTAGTTCCTTCTGAGAAAAGACTAAAGATTGAAAAGTGCAATGCAAGAATAGAGTTCATCAAGCCACAAAAGCAGAAGAAACATATAACAGTTGACACTGGATAGCTCATAAACTCTCTCCATGCTATCACTGCATATCTTGATCACTACTAAAGTCCCATGAGGGGGTGTGCATGCATCATATTCTTGAACACTCATCCAAAAGATCAAAGACACAGATGCATACAGATTCAAGTGGGATAAGAAGAAGTTTCGAGTTGACACTTAAGTCTTTTGTGAAATTAGGGTGGGGTCTTGGGGGGGGGGGGGGATTTTGTCCTAGACTTACCCAATTCAAGCCCTTTGGTTGAACCTGCCTTCAGAAGTAAGAATTTTTACATTAATCCAGGAACTTGGTTACTTCTGGCAAGTGTTATATGCTATTTGCAAGCCATACTGTCAAATGCAACAGCCTTATAGAACATATTATCGATCATTAAATATGTGGCATCTCTGTAAATAACAGGACTTGATAGACTAGGAATCCGAGCTCCAAATCTTTTGGGGATAAAGTACAACAAGACTAAAAGAATGTTGATTATGTTGCTCTACTGTGGGAAGATTTTATGTATGAAGCTGACAACAGAGAAATAAGTTCAGCAAGGAAACAGCACATGCCCTACCCAAGGATCACTAAAGTTATTATCAGTCAGTTTCATCTCTGAGAAGGTAATACCATGTCTATAGAGGAACATGATCATATCTCTCATACAATTCATGATGACTCATATGCTTGGTACATTTGAAGTTAGTCCCAAGACATCTAGATTTAATTCAGCATATGGAGCCCTGATTCCTAATGATATGATCAATCATTACATCAATATGATTCTAACGCTTACATATACTTACTACAACATTTTGGCTACTGGAAAAGCTACTTTCCCATGAAAGCATGGAAGTAAAAAGAAAGTTGCTTCACCTTAAGAAAAATTGTCTCCTGTCTTGGAAGAGAACCTGCAAAGAGAGGACGCTAGGGGGGGGGGGAGCGAGCTAAGATTACCTGCTAAGAGTCTACGTACTAGTGCCAACAACAAGTGTTTCAAATCAAAGACACTCCTAGGGAGTCTGTTCCTAAGAAGAAAACACAGCTAAAGTTGATAGAGGCAAAGGCAAGGATCTAACTATATCGATGAGGCTAAATTGATTGAATATGTTAGTCATTCCGTAATTTATACGTCAGAGTAGGGAGGGGGGGTCGTGGAGGCCTAGGGGGTGGGGGGGGGGGGGGGGGGAACACGCGTTAAACACTTAGAGTTTGTTTTACTTCATGATAAGTATTTAAATAATTGTTATTACCGTTACTTGTTTAATTAACATAACAAATATTTAAATTATAAACCCGAGGGACTAAAAACAAATAAAACCTCAACCCGAGGGTGCCTTGTTTTGGCCGAAACCCCAAAGGTTTTAGAGAGGGGTGTTTGGTTTGGTTGGAGAGCAAGAGGGGGATAAAGGAAACATAGTTTTCTTATTCTACAAGAATTGGGGTAGGGTTATGTACCAATATAAACACATACCCCTTACCTCATTCTTCATTCATTGATTCACAAATCAAATCCCTAAACCCTAGTTGTTTCGGTGCTCCTCTTTTTTTCCCTAAACCCTAACCGAAACCTTAAATTCTCAATTTAGGGATTTTTAGTTTTTCTCCTCCACTGAAATCAGTAATCCCCTCCAAGGGATTTTCGGTTTTCTTGTTTCACTTGTTTGAGGGTTCAAGATTCTCACGTGGTGCTTGTTGGAGGTTTCCTATTTCGATTGAAGCTATAAACCCTAACTAGGGTTTCTTGTTATTCGGTTCTTGGATTTTCGGTTCGGTTTAAAACCCTAACCGAATTAGGGTTAATACGGTTTATTTATTTTCAGTTCACATACTTGATCTGGTACGTTTTATATTTTATTTATTGTTTTCTTGTAAATATGGCAATGATTATGCAAATCCTTGCCATAATTAAATAAAATATGTTAGATCTAGATCTTGATAACTATTAATGGTTAATATAGTTTAAAAAAGGAATTAAAATTAAATTGTTAATTTAGTAGATTAATTTCCTTTTTGATTATGCTTATTATTGCTTTGGAAAGTAAATCACACTATATATATAAAAGATCATGATTTTTATTTATAGTAATAAAATCTTTTATTTTTTTTGGAAAATAGATCTTTTAAATATTTAGTCTGATTGTGTTTCCTTATCCGGCCATAAGACCTACTAAATCACTTTTGTGATGAATGGGGCGATCTAGGCACATTGATGAAAACCTAGTGAGGGTCTTATGGTGCTTCAATTAGGGAAGACTCGAAAAGAGAACTCGGATTTTACATGATTACTTGTTAAATTTAATGTCATCTCTTGTATTTGTCTTCTTATGTGCATAATATTACTTGTTTACTCGTTTACACGCCTAATATGTATGCAATACGGACTAATACTCAAAGTGAAAGATGATATTAAAACTAGTCTATTAATTACATGCCTAAATACTTGTTCATTGTGACTTATTATTTGTTTCTTGCAAAATTTAATTTTGAGAAAGTTAATAAGACTCTATACTATGAAACTTAATTTCAAGATTATTTAAAAATTGGACATTATGGATTATTGGGAAGTACGGCTCATCCACTAGAACAAACTATAAGAGAAGTTTAAGGCGGAGTGGTCAACATTCCTAAAGATTTCAGGTTTTTAATAAGCTTTACGCTGACCTGGTTCTCCGCTTCTTTGCGCATTCGATTGGAGTTACCGTGAACCAATTTAAATCACTACAATGTCATTTATAAAAGGTTTTTAAAATTAGTGCTACAAAGTTGTTTTGCATGCCTCTTTGTACACACTTTTAACACTTTTATGTGTATACCCCTATGAAAATTTTAAGTCAATGCCAACCAACCAAGAACACGTGCATTTGGCTTGGCCTCTCTGGTTAGACCTCATGGTCATTCCAACCCATGGCAATTACGGTTCACTGGTCAGACCTCTAACTATTTTTGCGCGTTCTTGCTTGGTGGACTTAAATCTGGTTACCTGGTCAGACCTCGGACTTGAGGCATAAGATGAGAACTAAACATGCTCTTGACATTATTACGTGTTTACTAATGTCTGGACTAGTCTCATAAATCTAAGAGTTGTATCAAATGCAATTAACGCTCGTCGCTTACCTCTTGCCCTACTTATTTTCACATTGGTCAGACCTTTGTTAATAAGTGGGAGGTCAAGTTGGATCTTAGTCTTAATTAGTAAATTAATTGGGTAGTTAATTCTATTAAGAATTTAATTATCGAAAATACTAAATTGAACTTTCTATGTTCTGATTAATTGTGTTATTGCAACATAATTCGTAAACGAAAGTTTGTTTTCTCATAGAAGACAAACATAGTCTCTTTTCCTGGTAAGAAGAGTGAGACTTACTCCTATCTCTTCTCACTGGTTGATAAGAATAAGATAGGGTTATAATTGAATTATTATCAATTATATTTAAACTCACTTTTAAATCTTTCATTACCCTCTTCCGGTTATGAAATCTTTGAAAGATAAATTACTTTGTGTAACTAGAGTACATTTTGTCTATAGCTACCAAAATAATGACATCTTGCACTTGTCACGATGTATGAGTTTAAACCGCAACGAGTAAAGAAAATTGCTAGCAGGTCTTCTAGGCATATTTTCTTGGACTCATTTCATTCCTTATAGTGCTAAACACCCTTGTAGCTAGGCAGACCGATTAAAGAGGAATTGCATGCTAAAATGTTCAAGTTAATGAAAGCATGAATGGCTAGTCCCTCATCTACATAAGTAGAAATTCATATACTTAGTTCAATACCTATGTTCATTGCTACTTGTAGGCATTTTGAGTGAATAGGAAAGTAAATAAATCGCTATTTGCTTTCTACTGGTAATGTAACACTTACAATGTTGACAAATCCAGTGGGAGCTTTGCGTTTTACTACTGAAATGACATTTATGTTATGATGTCAAAATTCAATGGGAGCTACAAGCTTAATTTCCTTGTTAGTCACCCAGATTATTTTGAACCTGCTTTGAAATAATTCATTACTTTCCGAATATAAATGACCATTGCTTAAAGGAAAATTCCTTTTTATTTTATTAGATAACATGTTGCCTTTCTGATGTTACTTTTCGAAACGTTATCTATAGAATAATAATCCATAGTTTCTTATTAAACGTTATGGTTCTAAATCTACTTGTAATATCTATGACATTATCATATTGTTTACACAATCAAGCACATGTTGTATTGTT
>BQNB010067918.1:0-34020 GCA_026074375.1 Tanacetum coccineum | reverse complement strand
GACATGTCGCTGGGGATAGGTTTCCCTAGCGACATGTCGCTGGGGAAAGCCCCGAAATGTTGCTGGGGAAAACTCCGATTGTTGTAGTGGAATCGTCTGCTTTCTTCCATTGTCATGCACTAATGAAAAGAAAAATAAGCAAACGAGTAAGTAATTGCTGCAGAAACTTAAAGATGATCACTCTTTTGTATATTAGCGGATATATGTTATGTACGTAAGTAATTTTGTGACCCCATCTTTTGTTAGTTATGTCGTGTTGTTTTTCATTTGTGTTTATGGTTTTTAGCACTTTATGTGATTGTGCTTCATCAAAGGTATGTTATAGATTTGTTATGTCACAATGGTAATAAAATGATATTACGTATATATGTTAATAATGTGAATATGATTATGTTTGATTTTGTTCTTTAAGAGTTATGCATGTTAGACACGTTTGTGTGTTTATATATGAAGTGGGAATTCAAATGGTCAATATATTCAAGCGTAATAATCGAATTATTCAATTGGATTGTAACAAAATTTTCCTATAGATCAAGCCCGGTGCAACACACGGGTGTTGTCAAGCCTCGTCAACTAAATATTTCAATTTAAGTTCATTCAATTATGTTTACCATGCTTTATCAAGACACAAACTAGATTTGGCCTTTGTTAAAAACTTGCAGAATAAGTAATACTACGTATTGTTTTTAATAAAATACCCTTACATATAAAATGCAAACACCCCTAAAATTGGGTCGCAGCGGAATGTATTTTCGGGAGCGTTACTTCATGATCCCATTGCACAAGTCAGGAGAGAACGACCTCTAACTGAGTCATTTGAAAAGAAATCTTGTAAATTTGGACTCCAATGCACATCAAGTATGTCATACATCTATTTCACCTGAGAAAATATGCTTAAAAGTGTCAACATTAAAGTTGATGAGTTCATAAATTTTTGTAAGTATGAATGTAAATCCAAAACTATATATATAAGTTTACTGTGTTACAAGTTTCGCCCATACAAGACTTGCAACGCATAAACCTATATATATAGGTTTACTTATCTAAAATCCCAAAATGTTTCAAGTATATTTATTGTAATGAACACGATATCCCAAAGTGTTCAAGTAGATAATTATATGACTTAATATCCAACATAATGTTCCCAAGTAGATATTATAATGAGCACAATATCCCAATTAGTTTTAAGTATGTAAGAGAAATGATTACGATTACTCTAAGTTCATGGAAACTGCGATGTAGACTTGTAAGTATGCCACTTTATTCAAGGCACGGTAAATGTTCATTAGTATATAGTTGTTGGTCATGTAGACACCATCATTCATATACGACTTATGGTATACCGTTAGTTAGTTCGATCATCGAACTTGTGAGAGCTAATCACCCGAACGGGGGTTGTCAATCCCCAATAGATCTATTTTATAACATTCGCGCTCACCCTCCAAGTGATTTACAGTTCATGAAACCTAAGCTAATCCGTAATTATTAAGAGGTAAGTCATGTATGGTGTTTACGTCCCAAAAAGTAAACCAAGATTGTATCTCATTGCATGGAAAGTAAAAGAAGTGCATAAAATCAATTTGTAATTCAACCAAGTAATGTATTTATAATCAAGCATGTTCTACACAAAACTTATAAAAACAAATCATGTAATACGTGGGTTATGAACCACTCGACGTGAGCTAATATCAAGTATATCACGCAAAATGCGTCCGATAATCGCCGAATGCAACCTAATCCAATATAGGTCGTATGAGTACTCGAGTATGTTGTCTAACAACTACCATATATAATCCTATTTTAGTTATAATAATAAAGTATCGTTCGGGGCTATCATAATTAAGAGGTCATGACATGACGTACGAGAAGCTAGGATACTTTAAATCGTAAATCCAACAACTCGTCAATACGCCATCCGAAGAGGCCTCATTATGAAATTCCCTAGTAATATAGCACATTGGTGTGGTAACCTATAACACATATATATCTATATAGCTATATCACCATCTATTCGTTTTAGTAAATCATTATTTATAAGGTAAAAACGTTATTATAATTACGCCTTTTAGACATAAAATGACATAACTTGTCGTTTTTAGTCCGTTTCTCGCGTGGTCTTTTGCCCACGGCTTTCGTAGTAAGACGAGGAATCATAAAATCACTTTTTTAGGTTTCATGATTATGATGTAATAGTGATGTTTTTTTTTTTTTTTTTTGATTTTTTTTTTTTTTTTTCTGTTCATTCACAGCATATAAACTGGTTTTTCGTTGTAATAGTGTATAACTTATAAAAAATCGTAATCTTATTTCGTTATAGCTCCGTTTTTTAGCGATTCTTTCGAGCACGATCTCGAAATTAAAAGTTTTATCATATTATTTATGTTTTACAAAGTATAAGTTTCTGCCATGAATAGTAACTTTTATAAAAATAGTTTTATAAAAGTATTAACTATTGTAAACTTGTAAATAGCGTATCTTCTTCGTTATTAATCGGTTTTTCGAGTTTTTTATGACCCCTCGATCCTTGTGACATGTAGTATTTTATAAAAGTATAAAATACATATGTAAATTTTCGAATTCAAACAGCCCCTTAAGATAAATTTCTTAAAATGTGTTTAAAACTTGTTTTTACAACTTTTTAGCTTAACCACTTTGTTACAAGTCCATTACACTACTTATACTTTCATTCCCACATGATATTAACATCCATATAACCTATGTAAAAGTTTACCAAAACATAATCAAGTGTAAAAATCCGTTTTTACAAGTAAACAAGTCCTTAAATGGTGATTAACTACATAGACATTATATACACAAAAATCATGAAAGTGAAGAGATTAAGGTTTTTAGTTAACCTTATTATGACGTATGATGAAGAACAATATGATCTAAACCCATGTTTAGATCACAAACCAAAGCTTGCAAGGCCTTGAAAACCCTAATTTTCAAGTAACCCTAATCTTGAACTTTGCTTGTTTAACTCTTGTAAGCCTTAAAGAAAACCTTCAAACCTTCTTGGGTTATCTTAGATATGATGTATGAACACTTACGAATGTTGATAATAAAAATTGTATGGATGGTTTGTGTGAAGCTTTTTGAGCTGTGGTATTTAGAGAGGAAAATGGGAGAGATTGCTTTGATTTACACCTTAGGAATGTGTTATGTGTGTTTATCTTACTAGTTAAGTCCTTATATAGGAGCTAACCATGGTTAAAGATTCTTAGTTAACTCTAACCAGGATGCATGGTTAAGGAATGCAAGTGTATGAAATATCTAAAAGATACTTAGAAAAATATCTAAGGAAATATCTAGAAAAATATCTAATAAAATATCTAGAAAAATATCTTAAAAAAATAGGAAAAGTTATAAATTATATTCGTAATATTTATTTAACACTTGTTTGACGTAAACTATTGTTTGGTGCCCGTTTGCATTGAATGATCATTTTTAGTTTACACGATTTAGCTTAACGATTACGATTTAAAAGCAAACGCGTAAAACCCTAAAAATAACTTGTGAATTTATTGACGTCGTCAATGACCCTAAAACACGGGGTGTTATAGTCTTCCCCCGTTAAATGAGCCTTGTCCTCAAGGCTTATGAAACGACACTTAACGACGGTTTAGCTTCTGTGAAAAGGTGTAAATGTTTCTTCCCTAATTGGTCTTTACGTTCACATGTAACTCAGGACCTTGCCTAGAGTTCCATCGAACCTTGACAATTGGGTTACGGCTTTGCCTCAACCGTTTGACATTGTGATTCATGACCTCCACCGGTTTCTCGACAAACTAAAGCTCGTTATCAAGGTGAAGTCCACCTAACGGAACAGCTAAGGGTTCGTCGGCATAGCACTTTCTCAAGTTGTATACGTGAAACGTATTGTAAACCATGCTCAGCTCTTGCGGAATCTTAAGCTTGTAAGCAACGGGTTTAACTTGTTCCAACACCTTGAAAGGTCCAACCTATCTAGGGTTTAACTTCCCCCGTTTGCCACAGCGTACCTCTCCTTTCTAAGGCGATACCTTAAGCATAACCAGGTTGTCAACTTGAAATTCTATTGGCTTCCGTCTCACGTCGGCGTAACTCTTCTGGTGAGCAAGATTGATAGCTGATTGTCCTAGGGCGACTAGTGATGTGTCTCAGCTTCTTGGCTTAAGATTTGGTATAAGATGACGTCGACCTTATAGTAAGATGGTGTAATGGTTTACTTAGTTGTAGTTACTAATTCGATTTACCAAAGTAATCGCGCTTCATGAATACGTACACAGAACTTGATATAATTAGAAAATTTGTTTTCTTGATAAGAAGTTTTAAGGTGACTACTCTCAGCATGGCATAGTCCTTCCTGAATTATACATAGGTGATCAAATTATGTATAATTGAGGACTAATGATGCATTGCTCATTTTCATCAAAATAGTGTTATAATTTGACTTGCAAAATAGAAAGTTAAAGTAAAGTAGACAAAATTTTTACAATACATTAATTGATAGATAATTTGAAATCATTCGGTACAATTGAAATTTAAGCCAAAGTACAACGAGAATTCTTAAAGAAATGAAGTCTAAGCATTGGTATTATCTTCCATATCGTCAAGGTCTTAATTGGTTTCTCCTCCTACTAAGGCAAGCACCCTTCTACGTGTTTCAGTACCTCTAGCTTCGTTTCCATTCTTTAACTCCTGGCAATCACCCTTGTAGTGCCCTTGATTCCTACATTCGTAGCAAGTGAGGGTTCTCTGATTGTTAGTAGCAGCAGAACTCCAACAGTCTCTGGTCAGATGACCGACCCTCTTGCAGTTTGCGCATTTTACAGTGCACGGGCCATTGTGATGAAACTTGCACTTGTTGCACAATGGAAGATTCCCAGCATACTCATTCCTTTCACCAGTCCCAGCGGCGTAAGCTTGAGCCACATTCTGCCTCTTGGAAATTTGTTGTTGAGTTTGGTTGTTGTTATCAAGTTTCCCCTTGTTCTCAGCTTGTCTTTCAGCAAGAGTGCTGATTTTCTTATCCATTAGTTCGGTGGCGAACTCAATGGCATCTTGCATAGTCTTCGGCTTAGTTGCCATCACACTGCCATAGATTATGTCGGGCAAGCCACCGACATATTTCTCAACCTTGTCCGACTCTTCCGGAAACTTCCCGATCGCCAAATTAGTGCCAGTTCTTGGAAATGTTGGTTATAGGTTACCACATCGGTACCCTTCACCTTTAGATTCTACATTTCAAACTCAATCTTCTTAATTTCACCCCTCGGGCAGTACTTGTCTGTCATTATCTTCTTCAACGTTTTCCATGGCATTGCATGGCAACTTCGGAGTTAGTAGTCTTAACGTGAGAGTTACACCACGTTAAGGCATTTCTTGCCAAGAGTACAAGTCGCAAATTTGACTTGGCATGCTACTATGCAGTTGCTTATACTGAAGACAGACTCCATCTTTTCGAACCACTAAGTGAGTCCGACAACTCCCTCAGTGCCCTTAAAATTTAAGGGTTTGCACTTCAGGAAATCCGGGTAGGTGCATTCACGAGCAGCGTGTTCATTCCTTCTGACACCCGTTCCTGAAGTATGGCTGTCGTCGCCATTTCTGTTTGCATCACGTGCTGTTAGTGCAGCAGTAACACCTTGGTCAATCATTGCCTGAAGTTGGGCGTTGGTGACAGTTGTGGTGGTAGGATTTTCTGTAACTGGTGTTGACCTTGGGGCTTTTTTTTATGGTGCCATTTCCTCTCCAAAATCCAAAAATATAAAAATTTGTTTAGTTCCAAAAGTCATGCTCGAAATAGAGTGTTGTAAGTGATGTTTGTCAATATGAATGTAGCGTTATGGCATAAATGGATGATGGTAAGATATATTATTCGATAGCTTAATGTTTAGGGTATCGTTTTAGAATCTATGCTTATACAGTACTACCTTGCCTTAAGGAATGTTTAGTGTTAATATAAAAATCCCTTATATAAATAATTGTAGGATTACCACACAAGGCGGGTAAGTTGTATTATATAGGCATATATATATTATGATCCTTATGTCACGTCCGTTAAGAAGAAGTAGTGTGTCTGCACATAATCAGACAATATTCATATAGTGGTCTTACCCACTATAATTAGCATATTGTTTCACATAATGCCTCACGAGTCCTAACCATCCTTAAGGGAATTATCAAGCACCTAGAGTTGTGTAACAACTTGTTATGGCTCCATCTCGCAACTCATCAAACAAGAACTGTCTTGAGATTCAGTCATGAATTGGTACACATCCTCGACTATTTAATATATTTACTCGACGTTTGGACAATACTCGAATTTTTATGGTCATCTACTTCTCATGTTATCATATTGCATGGCACATTATGATGGTCTGAGGCTATGGTGCAACCCTATCTTCCACAACAGGGTTCTTTTAGTGTTTGTCTATCCTTCGAACTTGTATATAATTCATGTAAAGCATCTAGTATGACCAACTAATGCAACAAATAAATGTATGTATGTCTCGTAAATATTTTTGGAAAATGTGATCAGTTGAAAGTGGTTATAGTTTAGGTAAATTCAACCTAGTTCTCATATAACCCTTAGCTCTGATTACCAATCAGTAAACACCCCAAAATGGGGTCGCAGCGGGAATGTATTTCCGGGAACGATTCTTCATGTCCATTGCACAAGTAAAGGAGAGAACGGACTCTAACTGAGTCATTTGAATAGAAATCTTGTAAATTTGGACTCCAATGCACGTCAAGTATGTATAATTCTATTTCACCTGAGAATATATGCTTAAAGTGTCAACATTAGTTGGGTGAAGTTCATAGATTTGTAGCATGAATGTAAATCCCAAAAC
The DNA here is from genome assembly GCA_026074375.1 of Tanacetum coccineum. Taxonomy (NCBI): domain Eukaryota; kingdom Viridiplantae; phylum Streptophyta; class Magnoliopsida; order Asterales; family Asteraceae; genus Tanacetum; species Tanacetum coccineum. The sequence continues at coordinate 27,184 of BQNB010067918.1, read as the reverse complement.
TATATATATAAGTTTACTGTGTTACAAGTTTCGCCCATACAAGACTTGCAACGCATAAACCTATATATATAGGTTTACTTATCTAAAATCCCAAAATGTTTCAAGTATATTTATTGTAATAAACACGATATCCCAAAGTGTTCAAGTAGATAATTATATGACTTAATATCCAACATAATGTTCCCAAGTAGATATTATAATGAGCACAATATCCCAATTAGTTTCAAGTATGTAAGAGAAATGATTACGATTACTCTAAGTTCATGGAAACTGCGATGTAGACTTGTAAGTATGCCACTTTATTCAAGGCACGGTAAATGTTCATTAGTATATAGTTGTTGGTCATGTAGACACCATCATTCATATACGACTTATGGTATACCGTTAGTTAGTTCGATCATCGAACTTGTGAGAGCTAATCACCCGAACGGGGGTTGTCAATCCCCAATAGATCTATTTTATAACATTCGCGCTCACCCTCCAAGTGATTTACAGTTCATGAAACCTAAGCTAATCCGTAATTATTAAGAGGTAAGTCATGTATGGTGTTTACGTCCCAAAAAGTAAACCAAGATTGTATCTCATTGCATGGAAAGTAAAAGAAGTGCATAAAATCAATTTGTAATTCAACCAAGTAATGTATTTATAATCAAGCATGTTCTACACAAAACTTATAAAAACAAATCATGTAATACGTGGGTTATGAACCACTCGACGTGAGCTAATATCAAGTATATCACGCAAAATGCGTCCGATAATCGCCGAATGCAACCTAATCCAATATAGGTCGTATGAGTACTCGAGTATGTTGTCTAACAACTACCATATATAATCCTATTTTAGTTATAATAATAAAGTATCGTTCGGGGCTATCATAATTAAGAGGTCATGACATGACGTACGAGAAGCTAGGATACTTTAAATCGTAAATCCAACAACTCGTCAATACGCCATCCGAAGAGGCCTCATTATGAAATTCCCTAGTAATATAGCACATTGGTGTGGTAACCTATAACACATATATATCTATATAGCTATATCACCATCTATTCGTTTTGGTAAATCATTATTTATAAGGTAAAAACGTTATTATAATTACGCCTTTTAGACATAAAATGACATAACTTGTCGTTTTTAGTCCGTTTCTCGCGTGGTCTTTTGCCCACGGCTTTCGTAGTAAGACGAGGAATCATAAAATCACTTTTTTAGGTTTCATGATTATGATGTAATAGTGATGTTTTTTTTTTTTTTTTTTGATTTTTTTTTTTTTTTTTCTGTTCATTCACAGCATATAAACTGGTTTTTCGTTGTAATAGTGTATAACTTATAAAAAATCGTAATCTTATTTCGTTATAGCTCCGTTTTTAGCGATTCTTTCGAGCACGATCTCGAAATTAAAAGTTTTATCATATTATTTATGTTTTACAAAGTATAAGTTTCTGTCATGAATAGTAACTTTTATAAAAATAGTTTTATAAAAGTATTAACTATTGTAAACTTGTAAATAGCGTATCTTCTTCGTTTTAATCGGTTTGCGTGGTTTTTATGACCCCTCGTCCTTGTGGATGTATATTTTATAAAAGTATAAAATACATATGTAAATTTTCGAATTCAAACAGCCCCTTAAGATAAATTTCTTAAAATGTGTTTAAAACTTGTTTTTACAACTTTTTAGCTTAACCACTTTGTTACAAGTCCATTACACTACTTATACTTTCATTCCCACATGATATTAACATCCATATAACCTATGTAAAAGTTTACCAAAACATAATCAAGTGTAAAAATCCGTTTTTACAAGTAAACAAGTCCTTAAATGGTGATTAACTACATAGACATTATATACACAAAAATCATGAAAGTGAAGAGATTAAGGTTTTTAGTTAACCTTATTATGACGTATGATGAAGAACAATATGATCTAAACCCATGTTTAGATCACAAACCAAAGCTTGCAAGGCCTTGAAAACCCTAATTTTCAAGTAACCCTAATCTTGAACTTTGCTTGTTTAACTCTTGTAAGCCTTAAAGAAAACCTTCAAACCTTCTTGGGTTATCTTAGATATGTGTATGTCACTTACGAATGTTGATAATAAAATTGTATGGATGGTTTGTGTGAAGCTTTTTGAGCTGTGGTATTTAGAGAGGAAAATGGGAGAGATTGCTTTGATTTACACCTTAGGAATGTGTTATGTGTGTTTATCTTACTAGTTAAGTCCTTATATAGGAGCTAACCATGGTTAAAGATCCTTAGTTAACTCTAACCATAAATATCTAATAAATATCTAGGGTTTTAAAAATGTGTATAAGTGATTTCCGGGTATGCTTAAACGTATTTAATTGCGAAACGTAAACGTCTTACGCAACCAATAAAATAAAATATAAAAAGTTAATTATTACTTTCATAAAAATAATATATTGCTTGCTTGACGAAAACTTTAATTCGTTTGGTGTCCGATTACGCTAAACGATAATTTTTTTAACTTACGCGATTTAACTTAACTATTACGATTTAAAAGCAAACGCGTAAAACCCTAAAAATAACTTGTGAATTTATTGACGTCGTCAATGACCCTAAAACACGGGGTGTTATAGTCTTCCCCCGTTAAATGAGCCTTGTCCTCAAGGCTTATGAAACGACACTTAACGACGGTTTAGCTTATGTGAAAAGGTGTGAATGTTTCTTCCCTAATTGGTCTTTACGTTCACATGTAACTCAGGACCTTGCCTAGAGTTCCATCGAACCTTGACAATTGGGTTACGGCTTTGCCTCAACCGTTTGACTTCTCGATTCATGACCTCCACCGGTTTCTCGACAAACTAAAGCTCGTTATCAAGGTGAAGTCCACCTAACGGAACAGCTAAGGGTTCGTCGGCATAGCACTTTCTCAAGTTGGATACGTGAAACGTATTGTGAACCCTGCTCAGCTCTTGCGGAAGCTTAAGCTTGTAAGCAACGGATTCAACTTGTTCCAACACCTTGAAAGGTCCAACCTATCTAGGGTTTAACTTCCCCCGTTTGCCACAGCGTACCTCTCCTTTCTAAGGCGATACCTTAAGCATAACCAGGTTTGTCAACTTGAAATTCTATTGGCTTCCGTCTCACGTCGGCGTAACTCTTCTGGTGAGCAAGATTGATAGCGGATTGTCCTAGGGCGACTAGTGATGTGTCTCAGCTTCTTGGCTTAGGATTTGGTATAAGATGACGTCGACCTTATAGTAAGATGGTGTAACGGTTTACTTAGTTATGGTTACTAATTCGATTTACCGAAGTAATCGCGCTTCATGAATACGTACACAGAACTTGATATAATTAGAAAATTTGTTTTCTTGACAAGAAGTTTTAAGGTGACTACTCTCAGCACGGCATGGTCCTTCCTGAATTATACATAGGTGATCAAATTATGTATAATTGAGGACTAACGATGCATTGCTCATTTTTGTCAAAATAGCGTTATGACTTTTAGAATGACTTACATGAATAATTTAGAGAATTGGAGTAGATTGGCTGAAATTTCACGATACATAGATTCGATAGATAATTTGAAATCGTTCGTACAACGGATGTTTAAGAGAAATACAATAAGAACTCCTAGGGAAATAAAGTCTAAGATAGTTCCAACTTAGGATTTATTAGGCAAAGCGAGACAACTTTTTCTTTTAAGCTTCAATCTCATCTTCAATGTTGTTAAGGTCTTGATCGGTGTCTCCACCTTCTAAGGCATATACCATTCCACGTGCTTCGGTACCTTCAGCTTGGTTTCCATGGTTTCGATTCTTCAATTCGGGGCAATCACTCCTGTAATGCCCTTGATTCCCACATTCATAGCAAGTGAGGGTTCTCTGATTGCTAGTAGCAGCAGAACTCCAACAGTCTCTGGTCAGATGACCGACCCTCTTGCAGTTTGCGCATTTTACAGTGCATGGGCCATTGTGATGAAACTTGCACTTGTTGCACAATGGAAGAGTCCCAGCATACTTCTTCCTTTCACCAGTCCCAGCGGCGTAAACTTGAGCCACATTCTGCCTCTTGGGAAGTTGTTGTTGAGTTTGGTTGTTGTTATCAAGTTTCCTCTTGTTCTCAGCTTGTCTTTCAGCAAATGTGCTGATTTTTTTATCCATTAGTTCGGTGGGGAACTCAATGGCATATTGCATAGTCTTCGGCTTAGTTGCCATCACACTGCCATGGATCATGTCGGGCAAACTCAAACAATATAATTTAAGTTTAACTTTAAATTATTCTTTAGGAAAAAAACTACGAGAGAGTCTTTAGGAAAGAAAATGACAAGACTTTAACTTTAACTTTAATTTATTCTTTTAAAACTGTTTATTTTTTGCTTTGAAAGTTTTTTTTTCAACTTTATCTTTAAATTATTTTGTTTCTGTTTTATAATACTTGAAGCAAAATATATAAATGAATTAAGTTTTAAATATATTTTCATTGATATGATTTTTATTAAGTCTGATGCAACACAAACAATATAATTTAAGGTCAAATTTGAAAAAGAAACACTTTAAAAGTCAAAGTAAACATTAATTTAGAGACGTAAAGAGTATTATTTTAGACGTTTTTTTTTGAGATTTTTTATTAGTGACTATGCGAGTACCCGTGCATAGTAACGAAAATCCCTATCGGCTGACAATTAACGATGTGCGATATTCTGGTAAGTGTTTTGTGTAACGTTTAAAATAAAAGGTGAAAAATCCTTTACGGGTGTAGAATGATATGTTACGGGTGCACGATATTTTTTGATTGATAGACTATAGTGCCTTATATAAGTTAGAGTGAAAGAACATAGCCAATATGAATAGAAGTTATTTTGAAGTATCAATCAAGTAAAGAATCAGTGTGATGATTTGTTTTTAAATATCAAGATTGTCTGAGATGCTTTCCGTAAACTTGTAGTTGTCTAGCGGACCAAGTTAAATCGTTTCTAAATTTAAGTTACTTGAGCATCGAGTTTATCGGTTGTTCTTTTTATATGATGCATGTTTAGAAGGATACTATATTAATATTATGTAAGTCCCTGAAATGGATATGAGAATGATGATGCATCTATATATCAAGTTTTATTTTATGCTTTGTTTCATATCATTTTCTAAAGTTTATATGTATGAATAGTACTTGATATACATATAGAGAGAAAACAATGGTTTAATTTTATTTCATATTGGTAAATGTTTGTAAAATCCTTTGATCAAATACTCAAAATTTGCTATATATTAACGTTTGCAGCAATTCATTACCCTTATTGAAGTTGTATCATTTTTTTAATACTACGTGATCAACCATCATATTTGATGTATCAAATGTTTTGTGAGAATTAATAGAAGTGGCAAAGAAATGTGTTGGCAAATCCACCCCGAAAGAATCATAAAATTTTACACATACATATATTTGTTTAGACGAGCTAATCAAATTAAGAATTTGCGTTGCTTGTTACATACGAGACAATTTGAACAAAAAAAATAAAGTGGGATATTGATACGTTATCGGGGAAGAAAAAACCCATGTATTGCACGTATTATATAACTCGTATACAACTTGATATGCATGCATCTTACATGGGAAATTTAATAATTAAATCATCGTATTTAGAAAGTTATATTTTCATGAATTTTCCAATTGAGAACTAATTCTCACCATGTAATTTTAAATATATACAAAAGGCAGGATCACTTCAATATTTTATTAATAAACCCGCTCCATCCAGCAATATTTTATTATAAACCCGCTCCATCCCGATCCATTTGGAATATTTTATTAAAAACACGATCCAAGTCGACCCGCTCCTAACCCGGCTCTGTGATGTTATATTCGTTACCCACCTCCTCCATTGTTACGTGTCACATTCCAAAAAAACACACCTCATCTCATCTCTCTCTATCTCTAACATATGGGTTACCTCAATCTCATCTATCTCTTTCGAACATATGAGATGTATATCTCATCTTTATCTCTCCCTCAGATCTGTCTCATGATTGTAGGGTTGTGATGAATGTTGGGGTTTGCTTCTTCAATGATGATTTTACTGTGTGGTTGTCACGGTTTTATTGCGGGGTTGTCACGATTGTTCAGGTTTGGTTCTTGAATGAGATTGTTTGCTTATGGGGTTAATAACTTTTTTGTGGTTTCTGTTTTTTGTCATTGTTTTTTTATGTGTGTTTCAATTAATGGTTGCTTAAATTGTTAGTTGTTTTGGATGTGATAAATTGGGGAAAATTTTGGGTTTGTCAGTTTATATACTTAGGATAATTTTTATCATGTTAAAATAAAAAACTCCAAGTTATCCGCATCTTGGCGAGGCAAATTGTTTGATTTGCAGTCGTGGCGGGTTCACCTTTCCCTTTAGCTGTGGATTCATTTGTGGAGTGGTGACTTTGGTCATTACAACTGCTAAATGTGACCTACACTAGACTTCTCGATGCCACCAATCTCTTTGTTGCCACCGTTCATGGTGCGCGGCGATGTTGATCGGTGTGTGATGCATTTTACACTGTTCCTATGGCTGCAAATTTAATAAAAACACAACTTAAATAACTTTTATTTCAGCTTATGTTGCAACTTATAAGCTTATTTGACAACACTGTTTTGTCGCACATAAGCTATAGTAAAGTCAGTCATTAAGCAACCATTAGCCCAGAATCAGCTAACAACGACGTAAGCATAAGCGAACGCCGCTCCTTTCGTTGGCATTGGGAGTGGTGAGTTCTGAAGCCATTTTTATAAGATGATAATGATAAGGGTTCCAAGAGGCTGTGATGATAATATTTAAATGTCTATAATCGGGTTCGATTAAATTTTGGATTACGTGCATCTTGGCGGGGTAAGCTTGCAAAGTTTGCAGCCATGGCGGCCGTATCCTCATATCCGACATATCCGATTCCTTACTTATCTGAGCCTTAAAACAATAAAATAATTACTTTTTGCATTCTCGTTGAGCGAAAATGTGTGGTCATGAATAAGATGTGAGGTATCGCACCTTCAAGCGAATTGCGCAGATTGATAGCCAACTCCGATGTGTCAGGTTAGTTATCCCCATCAAGCCACTTACTTGATGTCTAGCTTCCCAACGCTGGAAGGGCAGCACCATGAGAGTGGTGTTTATGTGAGTTCATTTGCAATGTCACTTTTGCATTTTTTTAACACTACTAATTATAAGCTGAACAGAAGCATGTGTATGTATATAGATGTGATCAGTCCTCTGAATTCTTACAACGATGTAGCCTTGATTTGGTCTCCTTATAAGCTTAAACTTTAGATGAAAGAGAATTTTCTTTTCTAAATTTAGATGAAAGGGTTGATGAGCGTATATAAGCGGTGTGGTTGATGAGCAGCCGACTATGTTTGAGAATTGTAAGGTGTTTTCAGAAAGATATAGGTTGAGATGGATGTTGAATGAGGTGGATAATGTGATTTATATTGGTTCAGAGGGCGCGACTAGGATTCAGAATTATATGCCATATGCTTAGAGTTGATGTGGCGGTGACGGGTTTTAATGAAGAAATGTGGGTATCTTACAATTGGGTTTGGGTCAGAATTGGAAAACAGTTTTGCGTTTTTTGGATGGCTAATACCTATAAATTAAGCAATCGAGATAAACAAACCAAACATTAAAATCTTCATAAATATGGCTAATACCTAAAGGTATCAGCCAATAACCATTGTGATGAATACAAACATAATAATCGAATCAAACAAGGTAAACTAACCGAGTTAAACGAATGATACCAAAGATCGAACGATTATCAACAGTATATGAATTACAAGGGTTTCCCTATAGATTGAAGCATGTTGCTGCACCTTCTTGGCTTCTTTTGTCTTCTGAAAATCGACCTTGGTGGTTAAAAGCATACCCTAAATCGTATTTAGGGTTTGGTATTTATAGACTCTGAAAATCGGTCGATACGGTGTATTGAAAAACTCAATATGGTGTATTGGATGACTTGGCGTGAGCTCCAAGAATAAAATATTCCAGAATTTTCTTGAGCTGGTTTGGATACGTCATATTTGATTTTTGGATACGGCGTATTGACCAATACGATGTATTGGGTCTTCGAATATGGAGTATTGACCAATACAGAGTATTGGTTCTTTGGATACGGAGTATTGACCAATACGGAGTATTGGTTCTTCGGATACGGAGTATTGACCAATACGGAGTATTGAGGTTTTGGATACGGAGTATTGGCTAAAAATGTGTTTTTTTCTTGATATTTGACCAAAGTATCATACACGGCGTATCTACTGATGTGGATACGACATATTCTTCAAAGTCAGGAAATGGTCTCCTTAGAGTACGGCGAATTGATGTCAGAATCAGTCGACTGTTCTCAAACTCTCGTTTATATAAATATCTTCGTTTAAGCTCCAGAATGCGTGCCTTTTAGCTAATCTTCACCAAGTACTCCATAATTACTGCAATTCTCAAATACAAACGATTAAGTAACAATTCTTTGCAATAATTATACAAAATGGGTTATTTACATGGGATAAATGATGCTATAAAAGTGACGTTATTTGATGTCATCAAATATCCCCCCACTTGAATCCTACTTGTCCTCAAGTAGCCTTTAGAAGTTTATGAAAATGTATCCCTAAGGATTTTTCCGTTTAAGCATTTATTTGATCTATTACAAGTACACAACCAAACACCTCACGAAATAGGAAGATGAAAACACTCAAATCACTCAACTAATCTATGTGGTAACATGTAACTAATTCGCTCAATTGCTCGGTCGTGACGAGTATTCTATCATAGGCTTGGCAAGGATACACATCTCCACCACTAGAGCTAAGGAGTAACAAGTTTATAAAGGTAAAATGGGTTTTTATTATAAGGCTTAGGGTTGATCATTCTACAATCTTTCACCAAAAGTACCACACCAACAAGGCAGCTGAAGCACACATACATGGCCGTAACGACGGAATAGACATGTGTGTTCGATCACATCCTCATTCGAGTTTAACCAAGGGTTAGGATGAAGAATGATATAGGGTAGGGATCTTCTAACTTTCACCAATAGTAATAAACCAACAAGGCAACTGAGACATGCATACATGGCCGTAACGATGGAATAGACATGCATGCTCGTACACATCCTCATTCGCGTAAAACCCATGGTTAATGATTAGGAAAGGGAATTAAATTGTTGTTAAACAAAAATTACGAAACAAATAGACTAGGTCCAAGATATAAGTTGCTAGACACTTTTTCCCGACCGTTACCATGAAAAAGACATAATTATTTACAAACGTCTTGATCATTGATAAAAAAACAACAACCTGAGTTGGCTTTCCCGTAACGATCAACTTTCTAATCATCCCATACTTTACATACTTTTACAAGACAAGTGGCGATATCTCCCACTTTATACAATACTTTACATCGTTGACTTTTTCGATTTTTTCGATTTTTTTTCACTATACTATACTACGAAACTCAGTGTAATTTCACCATCTTCACGATCATAATAATTCCGGATAAAATCTTAGGTAATATTCATTTTTCGGACGTACCAATACTTGCGTTGGTAGTAAAAATACATGAGTTTTGACTACTTTATACATTCCCATTTGCAATGTGCAAATTTCTTCCCAAGCGTACCAAAGATAGAAAATTGACACAAGACTCGAGAAATACATACTTTACACTTTAAGCAACTAGCAACTAATAAATGGACTTAATCTAATAGGGTAGGCTAAGGTGTAAAGGTGTAACGAAACAAACATTTGGTGTAATTCCTAAAGGATTGGCTCTACAGGTTTTTTTAGGGGTATCTTACTCTTAAGATGAGAGTAAACAAAGGGTTTATACGGGGATTTAACTAACCAGTGTAGTTAGTTAATAAAATAACATATAAAGGTTTTTTGGGTGTAATCTTAGAATTTTACCAATTTAAACAAAGTTGGGGCTAAACACACTCTAGACGTTTGATGTGATTGATTGGCTATATATTTTATTACGTATATGATTTTTTAACCATTTTCACTTTCATTATAATATAAGTATTTATATCACACCCACTTTGCAACTTTTGTCTATTTTAATCTTTTAATTGAATACAAAATTTTTATTTCAAAGTTTAATCTTTTTAATTATTACTATTGATAAATTGTATGTTGCTTAAATTTAAAATCGAATAAAATACATCATTCGTCTTTGAATTTATATCCAAAATAAGTCGTTAGTCTTAAAATCGTAATAAGTCCGTCATCCATTTTTAGTATCTTCATTTTTTATGTTTTCTCATGTTATCAGTATGCGGATACTTTCACCAAATAACCCATCTCAGTGCGAGAAACTTATTGTAATTTAGGGGTGTTTACGGTTCGAAAACTGGACCGAAACTGACCATGGCTAAAACACCGGACCAAAATAGTCCGGTCCGGTCCGGTTCGGTTCGGTCCGTTCCAGTTCGGTCTTCGGTCCGGTCTGATCCAACAAGACATAATTGCCGGGTTTTTTTAAGACCGAACCAGACCGGACTAGACCGACCACCTAAAATAAGGAAAATGATAAACCGATGACCGAACTGAAATAGGTTCGGTCCGATCCGGTCGGTCCAGTTCCAGCCGGTTTCTCGATCCGATCCAGTCCGCGATCCGTTTAACCCACCTTATTGTAATTTATGAAAATCTCAAAATTTTACAGAATAAAGAAATGATACAAAAATAAATACAAGTACACAACCAAACACCTCACGAAATAGGTAGATGAAAACACTCAAATCACTCAACTAATCTATGTGCTAACATGTAACTAATTGCTCAATTGCTCGATCGTGACGAGTATTTATCTTTAGGCTTGCAAGGGAATCACATCTCTACCACTATAGCTAAGGAGTAACAAGTTTATAAGGGTAAATATGGGTTTTTGTTTTAAGGCTTAGGGGTTGTTATTTTACAATTCTTTCACCAAAAATACCGACACCAAAAAGCCTTTAGGCTGGAATCACACATACATGGCCGTAACGACATAATAGACATGTGTGTTTGATAACATCCTCATTCGAGTTTAACCAAGGGTTAGGATGTAGAATGATATAGGGTATGGATCTTCTAACTTTCACCAATAGTAATAAACCAACAAGGCAGCTGAGAGATGCATACATGGCCGTAACGACGGAATAGACATGCATGTTTGATCACATCCTCATTCACGTAAAACCCATGGATAATGATTAGAAAGGGAAATAAATTGTTGTGAAATAAAAAATACGAAACAAATAGACTAGGTCTAAGATATAAGTTGCTAGACACTTTTTTTCTGACCGTTACCATGATTAAGACACAACTATTTACAAACATCTTGATCATAGATAAAAAACAACAACCAAAGTTGGCGTTCTCGTAACGGTCAACTTCTCAATCATCCCATACTTTACATATTTTACAAGGCAAGTGGCGATATCTATCACTTTATACAAAACTTTACATCGTTAACTTTAAGAGTTATCAAGAATAATCGATTCCTGCATATAATTTCTTTCGCTTAAGCTTTTGCGAAAAACAATTATCTTCAAACTTTCCTTCTCTTTTTTGTTTAGATTTTTCTAATTTTTTTTTTTCGAATTTTTTTAACACTACACTGTACTTCGAAATCGGTTGTAAGTTCACCATCTTCACGATCATAATAAAAAAAAAAACACTCCGAATAATTCTTTTGATTATTCTTTATCTCTTTGGAAAGTACCATAATTGCGTTGGTAGTAAATACGTGAGTTTTGGACTACTTTATACTTTCCATTTCGCAATTTGCAAATTTTTTCCAATCGTTACAAAGATAGAAATTAACCAGACTCCGGAAATACATATTTTTACCACTTTAAGAAAACGAGCAACTGATAAATAGGACTTATCTAACTAGGGTAGGTAAGGTGTAAAGTTGCAAACAAACAAATAGTTGGTGTTATTCCTAAAGGATTGGCTCTACGGGTTGTTCTAAGATATAAAAATGAAGCAAAGAGGGGTATCTTACTCTTATAATTAGAGTAAACAAAGGGTTTATACGGGGTTAACTAACCAATGTAGTTAGTTAATAAACAACATGTATAGGCTTTTTGGGTGTAATCCTAAAAATTTACCAATTTAAACAAGTTACTCCATCTAAATCCATAGTACTCATCACTGTGATCTCGAATAGATATACCAAGCCAAGTTCTAAAGTCTACAACATCACCGGCACACTCATATTTTTATGGAATTTGGGTAAACATTTGGAAACGGATAAGGTTAAATCCTTACAATATCTAATAAGGGTTGTTGTGTGCGGGTTATGTAACAAGTAATTTCACAAAAGTATGCTTGAAATTTTTTTAAATTTGAGCATAATTTAAGCATTTTATGTGAAAAATAGGACAAGTATACATTCTAATTCCCATCCCCCTACTTGAATTATACAACGTCCTCGTTGTATAGATAAAACATTAAAAACGGGAATTAAAAGAATTAGAATGAGAAACTCCCTTGATATTTTGCTCGGTATATTCTCCAAGTTAAGTTTATGAGCAAGGATATGTGTTGATCATGCATCTGTATTCCAGCATGACTACAATTACACATAGGATTCCAGATGATTCATACTTCACCAACTTCATTGATTTCTTTACAGCGAGGTCCCGTGTAAAAATATAGGAAAAACGATGCATTCTTATCTTGGTACCTACGGTTTATTTAATAAATAACTACTAAATAAAAAAAACGGGGTTTGTTGTTAAAATACACCGTATCATGTGCATGAATACGCCGTATTTCTAGAACTGACAATAATGTTTTAAAGTGCATAAAAATAAAGGACTGATAACGTCCAGACATTCAATACGTCATATGGTATGAAACGGATACACCGTATTGATGTTTGGAAAGACAAACTCGATAAAAATAAATAACAATCCGGGTTGTCCAGGGAAGCACTTTCTTTCAGTAGTCTTTTAGTTAGACTTTTCTTCCTTCTTCTTTTCCACTGTTCTTGGTTTACACATCCATCCTTTGTTCATCATGCGAAAGATTTCTTGTTATGCTCGGCATGCATCTTTGCTTATACACGTTAAATCATCATATTCGTCTTCTTTCACAGCAACATACTCTTCGTCATCTCTGAACGAATACTTGATCATCTTGAATCTTCTTATATTGCAAACCGACAACTTATGATTATCAAACAATTCCCATTCTCTTTCTTTACGATCACCGTTGGTATTTTCAAAGTCGTCCCAACTTTTCCAACCTTCATAATTCGGTTCAACATCTTCATCGATTAATCCTTCCATGATAGCCTTATTTCTTAAAGCTTCTTCTTTCAGCTCGCTGTCCTTCAAAGCATCGTACCATTCTAAATCTTGGTAACAGAGCGTGTTTCCTACTATGTAAGCTCCTGGTAAGTTTCCTCCATTACAATATCCATCTTCTCTCCAGCTATAGGTAGGCCATTCTGAACATCCAGTTTTATAATTAAAGGGTTTAGAATAATGCACAATTAGAGTAGCTTCAGTCCATACTCCAGTGTCCCTCCATGGTTTTTCGTGCACCCATGGCACGTTTTTGTTCCATTCATAAATCCAATCATCCTTGTATTCATCATAAGTCTTGAATCCTTTAATGTTTTTATTAAGGAGATCATGATCTATCTTGAGTAGGTAATTGAACCCTTTGAATTTTTCGCACAACGGTGTTTCATAATCGAACATGTTGGTTTCAATTCTAAAGATTTCACCAATTTCTTGTTCATCATCGTGATCAGTTTCCTCAAGGTCGGAAGGTTCTTCATTTGTTGGCTCAATTTTGTCACTTCCCAATTTCCAATAATCCAACAAAGCTCCTTTAGTAAATATATCCATCATCTTGTAGTTCACAAACTTTGAGGTCAATCGGTTTTCGAACTTGAGATTAGTAGGGTCCCACTTAGTTATGAGTGTGTTAATCTTGCTAGTGCAGGAAAGCGGGTAGTATTTTCTAAAAAAATTATCAGTCATTTCGACCCAACTAGTAATTGATCCTTTAATTCCATCAACCTCTCCTGGCATCTCCAACAATGCGATTGGGAAAACAACAATCCAAGTTTTATCCCGATTACATTCGGGTAAATCAATTAGTGTCAACAATTTTTAGAAAGTATATCGTTGCTCGGACGCCGTCTTCCCCTAATTTGTACCACTAAGGGAATTTTTGTGCAGAATCATCAAGGATTTTTTTTAGCTCATTAAGCCAATTTTCATTAAATGTAATGTTGTTAATAACCTGAATAGTAATTTGCTTGGTCCATTCGTTCACGATATTTTCTCTTGTTGATTTGGCTTCTATGTCTGTCATCTCTTCTTCAATCACTAGCTCTGTTTGTATATGAACCCTATCACAAAGGTAAAAATATCAGCAAGATTTGTTTTGAAGAAAGATAAAAAAATCAAGCACGAAATCAAAAACGAAAATTCAGCTTATGTTTCAGATGATCGATACGACGTATTCATATGAAGTAAATACGACGTATTAATCTTTTAGGCGAATACTCTGTATTGGACAGAAATTTGGATACGCTGTATCCAATGGAAGTGGATACGCAGTATCGGGTTATCGACCAGAACAGTGTATTAGAGAAAACAATTAAATACGCAAATTAAACACACAAATATACAGAATTATACACTAATCTAAATTACACTAATCCTAAGGGTTAGATCTAATCTAATGTTAAAAACCAATATATCAAATAAAAATCAAGATTAATTTTCACTCCCCGACAGCTGCGCCAAAAACTTGATGTTTCGTCTTGTGGTTGTAATTTATGATTCAAGTTTTAAATTTATATTTTGCCGACTTAACAAAAAACAAACTTTAAGGGCAGTGTACCGATCGGTAGGGAATTTTCGTGGGTAGTAGGGTGTCGATCACTATTGAGCGAGAAAACACTTTCAATTATTTATACTTTTGGTTTTTTTCTAATCTACGTTCGTTTAATCTATGTAAACCATGTTAATCCTACATCTGACGGAGAAGGAGTGTTTTTAGCCTGAGAGATGGTAGGGTCTTGGTGGTGACTAAAACCAATTCAAGACACTAAAACACACGCAAGCAAATTAACAGAAGATAAAAGAGCGGTCTAGCCAAATATAAGAAAACTGTATTAACCATAATTAATCCGATCAGAACGTTGGTTTGTTTATTAAGTGGAATGATTGCTTATCTCGAGGCTGCATATCATTCTTATGATTAGGCAATTGGTTTTACTTTGCCTTAACCTAGACATGTAGAATTCTTGTTCACAATTAAACGCATCCGCATAAAGCATCCTTATTTACTGATTATAATCTATCTTAGGGATTAAAGCAATGGTGATCTTGTTAAACCCTAGATCGTGGAGACTTTACCCACTTAATGCTTAACGGCTCTTTATATGCTAGTACTCTACTGTCTGAGTCCTTACCAATAGAATAAGAACGTACTCGTTGGTACCAAGGTCACCTTACGGCTCAACTAAGCTCATTAAACTAAAGGGCAAGGATTTAGAGTCAATATCTTTGTGACCTATGATTCTAGATTATATAAATTAAATATGAGAGCATCCCAGATCTTAGGCCTACGCCCAACAACACCGAAGATGCAGGCATTAAATAATTAGGACTAGACCGGATTGAATGATAGGTCACATACTTAAGCACGTAAACAAGTATAAATTGATAAACATAAACAAGAAATCAACGATAAATTAAGCAATCGAGATAAATTAAGCAATCGAGATAAACAAACCAAACATTAAGATCTTCATAATAATGGCTAATTCCCGAAGGTATTAGCCTTCAAACATCATAATTAATACAAAAGTAATGATTTAGCCAATGGTAAACTAAACTGAGTTATCGAATGATTTCCAAAAACCTGTACGATTACAAGAGTATAAGAAATTACACGTTGTCTCCTATGGAATTAATAACGTTGCTCGACCTCTTCTGATCTTTTTCTCCTCTGACAATCGACTTTTATGGTTTAGTTATCGAGAATATGATTTAGCACACTTAAAACTCATTTTTTGAGTTTTCTATTTATAGGCTTGGAAATTCTGGTCGGGATAACGAACGTATCCAAGGTCTTAGATACGGTGTATCGGGGGGTTTCTTGGAGTAGAGACCACGTTTGATATCTTCCAAAATATTTTATTTCCATATGGCTTGAATACGACGTATTGGTTCTTGTTTCCTTCGTGGTCTTTAGTGAAATACAGGCACAGATACGTCGTATCTTCATTGATGGATACGGCGTATTAGTTGTCAGAACAGTAATCTTTCAAATTATCTTCGTTTAAGCTCCAGAATGCGTGCCTTTTAGTTAACTTTCACCAAGTTCTCCATAATTACTATAATTCTCAAATACAAACGATTAAGTAACAATTCTTTACAATAAATATACAAAATGGGTTAATTACATGGGATAAATGATGCTATAAAATAGACGTTATTAGATGTCATCAAGTAACAAGTTTATAAAGGTAAAATGGGTTTTTATAATAAGGCTTAGGGTTGATCATTCTACAATCTTTAACCAAAAGTACCACACCAACAACGCAGTTGAAGCACACATACATGGCCGTAACGACAGAATAGACATGTGTGTTCGGTCACATCCTCATTCGAGTTTAACCAAGGTTTAGGATGAATAATAATATGGGGTAGGGATCTTCTAACTTTCACAATAGTAGGTAATAACAAAGCCAGATCGGACTCATGCAAACTTGGCCGCGTAACGGAAATTAATAGAACATGCATTGTCGATCAACATCCTCATTCACGTAAAAACCTATGGTTAATGATTAGGAACGGAAATAATTGTTTGTTAAAATAAAAAATTACGAACAATTAGATTAAGTCTAAGATACAAGTTGCTAGACACTTTTTCCCGACCGTTACCATGAAAAAGACACAACTATTTACACACGTCTTGATCATAGATCAAAAACAACAACCCGAGTTGGCGTTCCCGTAACGGTCAACTTCCCAATCATCCCATACTTTACATACTTTTACAAGTCTAGTGGCGATATCTACCACTTTATACAAAACTTTACGTCGTTGACTTATAAGACGTATCAACGAATAATCGATCCTTCATATAATTCCTTCGCTCTAAGCTCTTGCGAAACGATTATCTTCAAACTTTCCTCCTCTTTTTTTGTTGCGTTTTTTCTAATTTTTTTTCTTTTTTATCATGCTAACTACAAAACTCGGTGTAATTTCACCATCTTCACGACCATAATAACTCCGGATAATTCCTTTGATAATTCTTCATTCTTCGGACGTATCAATAATTGTGTTGATACTAAAAATTAATGAGTTTTGACTACTTTTTACATTCCCATTTGCAATGTGCAAATTTCTTCCCAACCGTACCAAAGATAGAAAATTGACACAAGACTCGAGAAATACATACTTTACACTTTAATCAACTAGCAACTGATAAATGGACTTAATCTAACAGGGTTATTGTAATTTATGAAAATCTCAAAATTTTACAGAATAAAGAAATGATACAAAAATAAAAGTCAAAAGTTAAACTTTGAAAAAGCAAGTATTAAATGATCAAGTGGTTTTGTTCAAAAAAAAATGATCAAGTGGTAATATTATATGGCTCTAAATTTACATATGACCTTTTCACATCAAATGTCAAGAGTATATATGGCAACACCCATAATGTACTCTATCTAAATTCATTGTACTCGTTATTGTGGTCTCGAACAGATATACCAAGCCAAGTTTTAAAGTCTACAACAATACCGGCGCACTCATATTTTGTGGAATTTGGGTAAACATTTAGAAACGAATAAGGTTAAATCCTTACAATATCTAATAAGGGTTATTGTGTGCAGGTTATGTAACAAGTAATTTCACAAAAGTATGCTTGATTTTTTTTTATATTTAAGCATAATTTAAGCATTTTATGTGAAAAATAGGACAAATATACATTCTAATTCCCATCCTCCCACTTGAATTATACAACGTCCTCGTTGTATAGATAAAACATTAAAAACAGGAATTAAAAAGAATTAGAATGAGAAACCATCTTGATATTTTGCTCGGTAGATTCTCCAAGTTGAGTTTATGAGCAAGATTGTGTGTTGAGCAGCCGTCTTGAGGTTTCAAGACTCCAACACTTCTAGATTTCCAGATTGTAGATACTTCACCAACTTCGTCAATTTCTTTGCAGCGAAGTCCTGTGCAAAATGTAGGAAAAACATGCAAAATCCTATCTCGGGTATCTATGGTTAATTTAAATAAGCTAAATAAACTATACATGAAACCAATACGCCGTATCCATAAACTGGAATACGCCGTATCGAGAAACCCATGGAAAGTATCTAAATACGAATCAGTCTGTTGAATACGCCGTATCATGTGCATGAATACGCCGTATTGACAGAACTAACAATAATGTGTTAAAGTGCATAAAAATAAAGGACTGATAACGTCCAAACATTCAATACGCCGTATGGTATGGAGCGGATACGCCGTATTGATGTCTGAAGACAAACTCAATAAAAATAAATAAAAATCCGGGTTGTCTCCCGGAAAGCACTTTTCTTTCAACTGGTCTTTAAGTTAGACTTTTTATTCAGCTTCCTTCACCATTCCATCTCATGCACGCTAACGTGCCCGCGTGTGAGCCATTCTTCCATTGACGGATCTCAGATAAAATCAGGTCCTAGATTCAAAACTTCTTTGTAGAACCCCTTTAGCTTTTGGTATGAGTACGAGATCCCATTCATCTTATCTTCTTCACTTACCTTCAGTAATGGTAGGATTTTGTTGCATTGTTTATTAGTGTGGCGTTTGAACCTCGGATGTGACCGCACCATTTGGTAAGTTACACTTTCATCATCACCGTGGATGGTAATCATTCCATCAAATCTTTTAGTTTCCACACACGAAACTTCGCAAAAAGGCTTTCCAACTATCACATCACCCATTTCTTCATCATACCTTCTTAAGTAATAGGCATGGATTTTGCCTTGCCATTGTTCTTCTTGCAGTGTGGCGTTTTGCCACTCTCAGGAGGTGACCGCACCAATTTTGCGTAAGTTACAATTTCATCGATCACCGCTGGATCGGCTAATCAATCTCCATCAAATCTTTTAGCTTTACCACACACTAATCTTCGCCTATAAAAAAGGCTTTCCCAAATCTTTTATCCACTATCACCCTTTTCTATCATCAATAGATAATGAAGTCATTGTCCTATTTCGACTCTACTCAAAGTTCTCGTCACAATAGAAAAGAAAAGTTATCTCAAAAAAAAGTTGGTGTTTTAGCATTCATAAGTTTAGGCTCCAACATAACCACTGTTCCCTTCGATACTCCTAATTATGTATCTTTTCACTTATAGAGTTATAAAACTTTTTGGACATCACATTAATGGATAAGAGAGGGAAGAAATATGCATATTACTGTGTTCTTTAACCTATCATGAAATAAATACCGAACCTCAACTTGTAAATGCTTTCCACTTGAACATGCATTCTTCTATCGTTATCTTAACTGATGGTCGCTATAAAACTACACTGAGAATCCTCCCCATCAATTCATTGAGTGATCCTGATCTATCACTAATACGACCTAGTTTTGACCATTCTACCTTGATGGCGTGTATCACATACTCATATCACCCACCTTCTAATGAGTGGGTCCTAATGTCAAATACTTTGATCATGACCTAAGTTTATCTAATGAGGTTACGTTTAGTATCACCTTAATTTCAATGTTAATCCTCAATTCTAGCGCCGTTGTTCTTAGCGTCATGCGATACTTACTTCTTTCTCAAAGGCGCTTGACCTTTAGCCTAAGTTTCAAAATCAAGTTATCGTTACATTCTTTTAATCAACTTAATGCACTAGACCCTTCCATTAAATTATGTTGCTAGTTGGTTTTATTACTTTTAAATAAAATTTATTCATCTCTCCAACTAACCAGCTTAAAGTCTCATCTTGCCTTTTAAAACACTGTTTATAATAGCATGAGCTAGTTAGACAAGAAAGGATATCTTCCTTCAAGGATCATAGGATGAGATCCTTGAAATCCTCGGGAGCATTTGTGGGATATCTAAAATAATGAAATAGGTTACTAGAGAAGTAAATATATCAATACCTTTACTAGCACATTCTCAAACACATTCCTTCTAGAGGTCTCGTTTCACATCGTTCTATCAGCCAATTTCCGACAATTAATGTAGTAGGAATCCAAGCTCTCCGAAGACACCTAGGGTAGGCATATAGGCTTCGAATAATGGGCATACACACTTACACATTTGCCTCTAGTCCATTAAGATGAAGCTTAAAGATTTG
This sequence comes from Tanacetum coccineum, assembly GCA_026074375.1. Classification (NCBI taxonomy): domain Eukaryota; kingdom Viridiplantae; phylum Streptophyta; class Magnoliopsida; order Asterales; family Asteraceae; genus Tanacetum; species Tanacetum coccineum. The sequence continues at coordinate 6,863 of BQNB010067918.1, read as the reverse complement.
TTTGAAACCATATTATAATGAAACAAGCTAAAAGTGAAATACTCCACCTAGAGTCTTTTGCTTCTTTTGGATTCAAGGCTTTGCCAAGTGCCTTTTATAATTAGTGCATATGAGCTTTCCCAGAGACATAGAAAATACTCTTATGTTCTCTTTAATTTGTCTCCAAGTAATATCATTCAGTGATTTGCGAGAAGGTCTTCAAGTCGTTTTCTTTGACCTCAAAAAATCAAGTTTCTGTTTTGTAGGTTTCGATTACGGCGTATCTGGCGTAGCAATCTAATTCTTTTACAGCGTTCATTGAACAGGCTTGCTCTAGCTTTTATCAGGAGCTAGAAATCGTTCTCATCCATTCACTTCTTTGGCTCTTAATTACAGAAACTCGAGCTTTGTAAATTCTTAGCTTAAGTTTTTTCATGCAAAAATACAATGCCTCATCTTCCTGACTTGGATCTCCCAACATATTTCAGATCGAGGCTTTTCTATGATTCCTTATACTATGCGGGAAATCATGTAGAAAGGCTTTGATAGTTCCTATGATCACAGTGGTGTGTCAACTTTCAATCAAGCCTTTTTGCAATCATGTCTTTGTTAAACATAGCTTAAAACTTTCTTCTAAAGATAAGCCGTTCCTGTCATTGATTTCTTGTATTTCTCTTCTTCCAAACTGATTCTCCGTTTGTGGATCAGTAACCTGAGGTCGCAAAGTCCCTAGAAAGCTTCAAACAATCTAAGAGCCATTTGTCCTGGAAAAAAAGCCTTCCTATCCTATGTTGATTCTCAGTTGCCGGCGCATTTGAAAAGTTTAAATGAGTTCTCCAAACCAAAACTCCTTGTAACATACTACCTATGCCAACAAGAGGACAAACTAATAGTAGTATCATGCTTCCGGTAAGAAGCGTATATGATAAAGCACGAAAAAAGATAATACGAAATTAAGGTCTTGTTTAATGTATCCGATAGACCTTTTACCTCCATTTTTATCATATTCACAAATTACGTCCTTATTATTCCATATTCCATATTATCCTGAATACGCTTTGTATGCGAACTTTATGAACAGAATACGGCTATATTGCGTTAAGAAAATTTATACGCCCTGTATCCAAAGGAGATGGATTACGCGTATTGTAGAATTTTTGATAAAAAAAAATGTACAGCGCCTACTTTCGAATAATGCATGAAAAACATACAAACACACAATATGTATAGAATTATACAATGCCTAAGAAATACATGTAAACATACATAAACAAACTAATGCCAATTATGCAAATTAATCTCCAAATAAACTAAACTAAACTAGAACACGTAATGAAATAATGAATTAGCAACATCAATCTCGCCATACGGACATGCGACGTCCAAAAATTTATGTGTCGTTAGTGCGCTTGGTATATTATTTGATTATCAAGTATTCTTTTACTTACTTTATTTTACGCCCGTATCTATACCTAAAAACACCACTTTAGCGGGCAGTGTAGTTGGTCAAGATGTAGCTTCTGTGGGTAAGTAAGGGTAAGTGTTTGATCACTAAGAGCGAGACAGAGAAGCCGTTAATATCATATTTCTATCAGTATCTTTAGTTATCTTAAGTTAAACCTAAAACAATAATGCAAGAAGGGGGGTTTTCAACCTGAGGAGCTACTGGCACAGTTTTTTTGGGTATCTCAACCTAAGAGTTTTGATGATAATTAACACATAAGGTGGTAGACAGAGATAAAAATTGTTGTGAGCTCTTTTAATCAAGACAAGCGCCCCCCAAATCCACCCACTCCCAAGCAACTAGTACTAAAAACTTATCTCGAATTATAAATCCCATTAACCATATTTACTTCCAATTAAAACGACCGTTCTCTCCTGTATTCATCTACGTGGTGTAGATTACCTTATTTGTCTCCGAGGCATTGGCATATCATTCTTAAGATTTAGAGCCGTTATTAATTCCTAAAGACACTAGATAACGAAGAATTTCATTGTCACAATTAAACGCTATCCGCATAATAGCATCCTTTTTTATTTGATTAACCTAATCTATCTTAAGGATTAAAGCAATGATAGATCCATGTCTAAACCCTAGCTCATAGTAGACTTTACTTACCTTACTGACTTACGCGTGTTATTTTATATCGCTAAGTGGTAGTTCATATCCAATCCAAGCCTAAAGGGCACATGCAAAACGGTTCATTGTTACGATTCTATTCTAGGTCATCCTGCTAGTCTAACTTGTTTACTAAACCAAAGGCCAACTATCCGATATCTAGTTAATTGTACAAGCGATATCCTTAGACACGGATTTAGCATGACTTTTATTTGCTGACTTGTTAATTCCACTTATATAAATTTTAATACTCGCGCAGAGAATATCCAATATCCTTTTTTTTATAAGCATAAGCATCTGTGGAGAGTATCCTAAGATATCGCGATTTGGTTACAAGACATAATTAAAGCATATAAACGAAGCTTTATCATATGTGATAAAACATAATCATAATATAATCAACGTTAATTTTAGCCCAATTCGAGATAAACAAGCCCAAAATTGAATCGTCACAAATATGGCTAATACCTAAAGCGTAATTCAGCAATAACATTGTGATGATTCCATAACATTAATAATCGAATCAAACAAGGAATAAAACTAATCCGAGTTTAAACGAATTTGATACCAAAGACTTATCGAAACATGATTATCAAGGAGTATATGAATATACAAGGTTCTCCTATGGATTGAAGCATGTTGTCTGCACCTTCTTTAGGCCCTTTTTTTTTTGTGCTTCTGAAAAAAATCGACCTTTGGTAGGTTTAAAAGATATCCCATAAATCGTATTCTCAGCCGGCTATTAGTATCTTTATTAGACTCATGAATATGGTCGATTAGCGCTATATTATACAATAAACTCAACCAATAGATTGATATGGAATGACTTGTCAGTTGAGTCTCCACGAATAAAATATTCCAGAATTCTCTTCAGCATGGTTTTACGGACATACCCGCCATTCCGAGATTTTGGATACGGCGTCATGACCAATACGGTGATGTATTAGTAGTCTTTCGGTATAAGGAGTATTGACCATATTGTCGAAGTAATGGTTCATCGAATATATACGGTAGTACTTGACCAATACGGATTCCCAAGTATTGGTTCAATACAGAGTAATTTGACCATTACGGAGTATTGGTTCTTTCAGGAATATCGGACTATTCGACCAATACGGAAGATTGAGCGGTTTTTGGATACGGCTAGTATTGGCTTGAAATGTGTTTTTGGCACTGTTTCGCTTGATATTTGATCCAAAGTATCTATACACGGTCGTATCGTACTGATGTGGATATACCAGACATATTCTGTAAAGTCATGCCCAATGGTTTCATCTGAAGTTTCTTCAATGATACGTCCTTAGATACGGCGAATTTGATGTCTGAATCAGTTCTCGACTTTTCTCAAACTCTTCGTTTATGCTTCCAACACAAGTACCTTCCTGGCCCATAATCCTTCACCGAGAGTACATCCATAATTACATTCATATTCTCAATACAAATACGATTTAAGTAACAATTCTTTGCAATAATTATATAAAATAGGTTATTTTCATGGGATAAATGATGCTATAAAACCAGGCCCGGATATCAACCTGTGCAGTCGGCCCAACTGCACAGGGCCTCACACTTGAAGGGGCCCAAAATTTGAATTTGTGAATTATTGAATGCGGCCCATGCATAGAAACGTTTCCATTAACTGAAAACTTCCATAAAAAAAGCCCCCAAAATCAGTAGAAGGACTCTTCTTTCATACGTATACTTGTGAACTTTGTCTATATATAAGAGGGAAGGATAGCGGTTGTTATTCTTATATAGCCTAAAGTTTCATTGAAATATGTAGTAGTGCCCTTCATAGGTTTATTTAATAGCTAGTTTCTTGAAATATATAGTAGTGCCCCATACTCCCATTGTCAATTCTTTTAAAATAACTGCAAATTATTTATTAGTATCAGCATATAAATATTAATACCAAACTGGAAAATTCAAAAAACCATACATGTTCAATTTTTGTTTAAAGTAGCAGCATTTGTATAAATTGTTATGAAGATATTTTGTCACAAATGTGCTAAATTTTCTTTTTTGTATACCTACATTGATTGCAGTTTTAATGTGGTTGTTTACATGTTTTTTAATCTTTCGTGTAAAAAAACAATTTGTAATTACATTTACGGCACAAGGTCTCCAAAATCCACGAGACGGCCCTGTATAAAATAGACGTTATTTGATGTTATCACATCTACAATCTGCACAATTAAATAAAATAGGAGCTACACATTTGAAGTTAAAATTGTTTTTGACGAGATTGGAAATATTATAATTTGAAAAGAATTAATCTAGATGAATGATCAAGAACTATGCTATATTTTTTTCATGGTACTATGATTGCAGGTTTTATAAATTTTTTGTACCTGGGCAATAATGGTGATAAGAAGGTGGGTGTTAGCAAATGCCATGGAACTGCTGATGATGGATTGTCCAAACTTTTGCATCTGAGTTAGTGCTTCGATAAAGGAAGAATGGTTTTTTTGGCTCTGAATACTAACTGCCAGAGTGTTTCCTAATATACACACTTCGATCTAAGGAGTCCTCTTTAAAGATGCAGTAATGATGTGTGTTTTTACAAGCTTTAAATTTATAATAACTAGAAATACCGATTTTAACAAAAAATACAACATTCGGGCAAGTATACCCTATTCGAGTGTAATATAGTATTAGGTAAGTCCAGGTCGTTCCACGGGATTTGTAGCAATTCACAGATTGTTTATCAAGTAACAAAGCCAATTGATTGTCACGGATCAAATAGCCTAAACGTGTGTATAAAGTAAGAAAGGGACAAGGCATGATTCACATAACATAATAGATAGAGATAGAGCAAGACTTTATATAAACAAAGCATACAAGTCATATATGATGGATAATCATAATAACAAACATATCTATCAATGATAACATAGAATCTTTTCGGCCTATATACAACATCATCACGAGTGCATTAAGAATGGTTTATATCAAATATGCATATATATGAATTCCTCCCAACCCGGTCGGTCAACATAAGGAAGGGTCTTAAACATCATTCTACTTAGGTTGTTTATCAATTTACCAAACCATTCTCACAAGCATGATATTGATTCATATGGCCAACATGATTCAAAATATATCAAGGCAATTAATCCTTTCGGCCTATTTTAATTGCAAGATATATCAAGGGATAAATAATGATCCAAATAAAGATAACATCGAATTCATAAACATGTATATTCATAAATCATAGCAAAATCATCCAAATATTATTCATGTTTCACATATTAGAGGCAAAGTAACAATACCAATATTTCAACTACAACAACCATCAATCCTAAAACTAACAATTCCAAGATCAACCAACATCCAAATGCTACTAAGATAACCCGGAAAATACCAAGTAACTTTTGAAAATCCGTAACATATCACCAAATGGAGTGTTTGGTAACAAGGTTTATGGTGATGATCTTAAGAGAATTTGGTGTGAATCCTCCAAGAATCAAGGTGATAAGTGTTAAGGTTATGGAAATGGATGGTATATGATCTAGATATGGTGTTATACTTATGGAAATTCGTGACTATGGTGGTGGTGGTGATATGGTGGTTTGCCATGGATCAAAGGGGTGTTTGGATCATCGGATCCTAAGATCCTCACCACTCCTCCTCTTCTCCAAAATGGTTTATGGATTGTGTGTGTGTTGATATGTGATGGTGTGATAGAATGGACGAATTTGAGGGGTATTTATAGGGTAAAATATACATGGGGACCAAGCAAAGGTTGTATGTGGACGTTTTTGAGGCTAAATTCACGAATTTATTGCATCAGACTGAAAGTGCGGCGCACATTTTTATTTGTGCTCCGAACTTGGAATTTTGTGAAAAGTGCGCCGTACTTTTTTGGAAGTGCGGCGGTTTTGATGCCTTTTGAGTTCTTGGACCAAAAACCAAAGTTGTAGATAATTCTTTCCCGGACGCGTGGCAGCCAGAATCGCGTCAAACAGAGTTCGTATGCTCAAGTTATGGCCAAAACAGGTGACAGGTGTCGGGAGATCTTTATCTTTAGTTATTTCTTCGTTTAAGATTCAAATCTTTGTGTTTTCTTCCACGAGCTGTACCTAGAACATATAATAGCAAATATACTTGATTAAGTACCAAAAGTTCACGAGAAATGATCAAATAAATGCAAATAACGCCGCCGAAAACATGTATAATTTAGGCGTTATCAAATCCCTCCACACTTAGCTATTGCTTGCCCTCAAGCAATTAAAGCGAGAAACAAGATCATTTATTATGACGTGGAGAAAAAATCTTTTTAACATTAACAAGTGTTTACTAGTTTCATAACTTTTCAGGCATAGACATATAACAGAGCACCTCACATAAGGGAAAGTGTTTGTTTTTGAATTCTCATGAGTCACTCAGATAGGGTTTTATATTTGTGAAGTCACTCCATTGCACAGACATAATCTAGGTCGCTACCATATACTTGTACTACACACATAAACATGCCCGTTGTGGCATGAGCACCTAGACAAAAATATCAAAGAGGCGAAAACGTGAAAATGATGAGGGTGAATAGCAGATACTTGATTCCATGTGCCAAAACTTTGCCTTATACTTTGAACTTTTTTTATATATACTGCGATAACTAAGGCTGGCACAAAACTTCTTCTTCATCGAGCACATTTTTCTAGCTCTTGGGATACTTTGAGGATCTCAACACTAAAAGCGAGTGTTGCAGATACATAATTGCATAGGGATTTATTTCACCTCTTATCATACGACTTTGTCTATAAAT
>BQNB010067917.1:0-34020 GCA_026074375.1 Tanacetum coccineum | reverse complement strand
GGCATGACAAAGAAGAGTTCTAAAGAACATGCTATGATTAGCTACATCAAAAAACAGAGAAGGACAAATCATAAAGATTTCCCGAACTGCTTATTTGCCTCTTTCCTCTCTCAGCAAGAACCTATAAAAATAACTCAAGCCCTTGATGATGAAAGCTGGGTTGAAGCAATGCAAGAAGAGCTGCTTCAGTTCAAGATCTAGAAGGTTTGGACACTAGTTGACCTAAACCTTATGGCAAGAAGGCTATTGGTACAAAGTGGGTGTATAGAAATAAGAAAGATGAAAGGGGTATAGTAGTCAGAAAAAAATCCAGGACTGGTAGCACAAGGATACAAACAAGAAGAAGGCATTGATTATGATGAGGTTTTTGCTCTTGTTGCTAGGATTAAAGCAATCAGGTTATTTTTGGCCTATTCATCATTCATGAATTTTTCTTGTGTACCAGATTCATGTCAAAAGTGCCTTTATCTATGGTACCATTGAAGAGGAGGTATATGTTAGCCAACCTCTAGGTTTTGTGGATCCAGAATTTCCAGAAAAAGTTTACAAGGTGGAGAAAGCCCTATATGGGCTACACCAAGATCTTAGAGCTTAGTATGAGACTCTTTCTACCTATCTGTTGGACAATGGATTCTTCAGGGGACAAATTAACAAAACTTTGTTCATAAAGAGAGTCAAGGGTTATATTCCACGGGTACAAGTATATGCAGATGACATCATCTTTGGTTCCACTAAAAAGTCTTTGTGTATAGATTTTGAGCAAATAATGCACAAAAGGTTCCAGATGAGTTCAATAGGAGAGCTCACTTTCTTCTTGGGTTTACAAGTCAAGCAGAAAGAGGATAGGATCCTCATTAGTCAGAACAAGTATGTTGGTGAAATCTTAAATAAATTTGGTTTTTCTAGTATAAGGATAACCAGTACTCCTATTGAAACTAACAAGGCTTTGACAAAAGATGAAGATGGTGAGGATGTTGATATCCATTTATACAGGTAAATGATTGGGTCATTGATGTATCTTACACCCTTTAGACCAAATATTATGTTCTCAGTTTGTGCATGCTCAAGATTTTAAGTTCAACCGAAAGTTTCCCACTTGAATGCAGTAGAAAGGATCTTTAGATACCTAAAAGGCCGACCCAAATTGGGCCTTTGGTATCCTAAGGACTCTCCTTTTATATTGGAAGCTTTTCCAGACAGTGACTATGCAGGTGCCAGTTTGGACAGGAAATCCACAACAGGAGGTTATCAATTTCTTGGTTCAAGGTTAATCTCTTGGCAATGTAAAAAGCAGACTGTGGTGGATAATTTAACTACTGAAGCTGAATATATTGTTGCTTCTCACTGCTGTGGTCAAGTGCTTTAGATCTAAAATTAGATGTTAGATTATGGATACAACTTTATGTAGACAAAGATTCATGTTGATAATGAGAGTGTCATTTGTGTTGTCAAGAATCCTGTCTACCATTCTAAAACAAAGCATATAGAGATTCGGCATCATTTCATTAGAGACTTCCTTATAGTAGAGAATGATAGAAATGGTCAAGATACACACTGATAATAATGTAACTGATTTGCAAACTAAAGCTTTTGATGTGAGTAGATTTAATTTTCTAGTGGCAAGCATTTGTATGCTTAATCTGTAGCTGCATGATCTCAGGGGAGGTTAATGGTGTATAAGAACAACGGATTATACACAAGTACTAATTGGATTGAAGTTGGAAGGTAAACATGATGACCAGTTACTTAATACTACTGGGCTTAGCTTTCTCTAATTGAAGAAACTTTGTACTGCTGATACAAAAAGTTTATACTGCAAGGCTTAGTTAGTACTGCTTAGTTGTCATGGGTGCATTGATGCTTGACATGGTTTGGAGATGCTCTTTAGAAGAATTTGAAGCTTAATCTGATATCACAAGATATCCAGTACTAGTATGTTGTTTTGGTTAACAATTCTTAACTTCTATTCATGGGCTATGCATAGATATGGATCCTTATGAATTCTCACATGTCTATCTAGTTATTTCTAGTATGCTTGTGATGAATAGAGGCATGTTATTGCATAGTTATTGGAGAACAAGTTAATACAGTTGGACTAATATTAATACTGCCAGGCTAATATTTGTGCTGCTTGTTACTGTTGATACTGTTGGTGCATAACCAAGCACCTGAGGGTGAAGGTTCAGCAACACCTCCTGAACCCCAACCCACACCCTCTATCTCACAACCAAAATTTTCATGAACCTCAAACTAAAGCTCACATTGAGCAACTACTCCCATCTCCAACTACATATCCAAGAAAAAGAAAGACTCAAACATGTAGGAAAACCACAAAGGGACACTAAGTTACCTCAAACTAGTGTATCTAAAGACCTTGGAGCAAATGGGGTTGTCCATAAGGAGTGGGTGACAGTGTGGAAAGGGCTATCACTACTGTTGTTAGCTTAGATGCAGCACAGGACAGTGATAACATCTTTAAGACCCAATCTACGGCAATGCTTAATGTTGACATTCCTCAAGGAATAGATACAGGTGGCAATACCAGGCTCCAAGACACCATGGGGGTACTCCTGCTCAGACTAGGTCTGAGAGAGTGCTTGAAAAGCCCAATGAACCACCTCTCTCAGAAGGTCACACATTTGGAAGTAAGAAGGGCGGGATGGAACATCAATTTGAATTGACGACTAATAAACCAATCATACCCTATGATTCACCTCTCCCAGAAGGTTACACACCTGGAAGTGGTGAGGGTAGACTGAAACTACAGGAATTGATGACTATGTGTACAAAATTGTCAAAATAGGTGCTTGACTTAGAGAAAGAGAAGGATGCTCAAACCGTGGAGATCCTCAGACTAATGAAATGAGTTAAGAGATTAGAAAGACAAAGGAAGTCAAGCAACTCACAACCAAGAAGGAGGAAATACAAACAGTTTGAATCTTTAGATGATGATTTAGATGAGGAGGATGCATCCAAATAGGGGAGGGGTAGTGACAAGATATTATGCAATTTCACACTTTATTTATGGATGGTACATCTATGAAGATTCATATGCTGGTAGAGAAAAAGTATCAACTGATTAAGAATTATTGGAGAAGATGCTGAACTTGCAGTTAGAAGCTGAAGAAGAAAGTACTATGGCATTTGTGCACATCAAGTTCATCAAATCAATGCTTGAAGAGTAGTAAAATGTTTGAATACATCCTCTTAATGACCGAGAAGCTTAAACTGAAGACACTTGATGATTGACAAGTAAATATCAAGTTTAGGGGATGATTGTTAGGAATTGTAAGCTACTACTGCCAGTACTACTTTACTACTGCTGGTTCAAGATTGATACTGCTACTGAAGATTGAAGAATATAAACTAAGTCGTTAGTACTGTTAGTTGTAATAGTTAGTATTGTTAGTTATAGTTAGTACTACCAGTACAAACTGATAGATCGTTAGTACTACTAGTTAGTTTATTAGTACTGTTAGTATAAGAAGTTAGTACTGCTTATGTGATATGCATGAGATATATTAGGAATAGATATGCATGATCATTTGACGCGGTTGTAAGCCCATTAGGGTTTTCCTTAGTGTATAAAAGGAACCCGACTGCATAGTTAGAGATATCAATCTTCATAGAAAACTCATATCTCATAGTTAGTTATTCTGTAACCTTAGCAGAATATTTGCAATCAATATATTCAAGTTTAGTATTCATTGTTCTTCTTAGTATTGCAAGTTAGATTCCGCATAACTTGTAGTATTCACAATCATAGTTTTTCATATAGTTAGTTTGGATTTATCCGAGTTAACTAAGCTTTAACAAGCTAAGAAGATCCGTTTCATTGGGACTTTACAAGTGGTATCAGAGCTTGTGAAGAAACTCTGAATAAGAAGAACTTTATCAGATCTAGATCTATTCATAAAATACACAATGTCTGGTGAAGAACCTGCAACACAAATAGCACTAGTAGAATCTCCTCAAATGCTGTCTACTATAAAACTTCATATCCTTAAGAATGGTGAATATACCCTTTGGAGCATGAGGATGGAGCAGTATCTCACTAACACAGATTATAGTTTATGGCAAGTGATCTTGAATGGTGATGGTCCTATACAAGTAACAACTGATGAAAAAGGTATTGAAACTGAAGTACCTCCAAAGACTGCTCAAGCACTATTACAAAGACAAAGAGAAAGAAAAGCTAAAAGCATTTTGCTTTTGGCTATTCCTGATGAGTATCAACTGAGGTTCCATGGAATAAAGGATGCAAAGTCTCTGTGGGCTGCTATCAAGAGTAGATTTGGTGGCAATGTTGAATCTAAGAAGATGCAGAAGACTGTTTTGAAGCAACAATTTGAAAACTTTTCTGTATCTGACACAGAAGGCTTAGATAAAGCATATGATAGGTTTCAAAAACTTATCAGCCTTCTAGAAGTTCATGGTGCAGCTGTTCCTAATGAAGATGCAAATCAGAAATTTTTAAGAGCTCTACCTTCATCATGGAACAATGTAGCCTTGATTATGAGGAACAAAGATGGTATAGATGATTTGGATATTGATGATCTATACAATAACCTAAAAGTGTTTGAAGCTGATATCAAAGGTTCCTCTGGATCATCTTCAAACTCTCAGAATGTGGCCTTTCTCTCTGCAGAAGACACTAGCAGCAGTAATGAAGTTAATACTGCTAATGGTGTTTCTACTGCATCAGGCCATAATTCTCAGGGACAAGCCTCTTCATCATCATATACTGATGATCTAATGTTCTCATTCTTTGCTAATCAGTCAAATAGTCCACAACTGGATGATGAAGACCTAGAGTAGATTGATCATGATGATTTAGAAGAAATGGACCTTAAATGGTAGGTGGCCATGCTTTCTATGAGGGTTAAACGATTTTATAAGAAGACTAGAAGAAAGTTAATCTTCAATGGCAAAGAACCTGTAGGTTTTGAAAAAACTAAGGTTGAATGCTTTAACTGTTATAAAAAGGGCCATTTTGCAAGGGAATGTAAAGCACTAAGAAATCAAAGGAACAAGAATAAAGATGCAGGTATAAGAGCAAGGATAACACCAGAAGGACTGTACCAGTGGAGACCTCTGATGCATTGGTTGTTCAGGATAATGCTTTGATTGTCTAAGATGGACTGGGATATGACTGGAGTTATATAGCTCAAGATGAACCAACCGAGTTTGCTCTCATGGCCTACACTTCAAACTCCTCAGGGTCTGACACAGAGGTACAATCTTGTTCTAAAAACTGTGTGAAAACATATGAAAAACTTCAAAAATAGTTTGATGAACAGAGACAAACTCTTAGTAAGGCTAATCTAGAAATTATAGCTTATCAATTAGGCCTAGAATCTGTAGAGGCACAGTTAGTTGTTCATCAAAAAAATGAAGCTGTCTATGAAGAAAAGATTGCAGTCTTAGAATTTGAAGTAAAAGACAAAAGTAATGTTGTCACTAGACTTAAAAATCAGTTAGATGAAACCTTAAAAGAACAAGATGATTTAAAAGCTAAACTAGAACAGTTTAAAACCTCTTCTAAAAACTTAAATAAACTGATTAATAGTCAATTGAGTGCTAAAGATAAAACTGGTCTAGGATATGGAGATCAATTAAATGAAAATGATTCAAGTGGTAGTGAATTGTTTAATAGTGTATTTGATAGTCGTTCAAGTGATGGAGATTGTTAAAGCCTAATTGTAGGCTTCATAGATCATTTTTCCCATCTAGGATATCATAACATTGATCACACAGCAGAATAACAAATAAGAACAACAATGTTATGAACAAGGTTTTTATTCATAAACTATATACTATTCGACTTTAATCAGTCGACTATGAACTATTCGACTTTAATCAGTCGACTATGAACTATTACATAAACTAATAAGCTAACTATTAGACTCTCATTGGAGAGATCTAACTATGATGGATAATAAAACTATTCACCCTAATACCCTTTATATAGAGGGATATTAAGGCTTACAAAGGAAGCTAATTAATTATATTAGGAAGCTAATTAAAACTAATTAAAACCTTCCTTTATCTTTGATATTCTTTGACTTTTCAATGCCTATCTTCATGGAAATCTTCCAGCTTTTAATTCTTCCATATGTAGAATACCAAAGTGTCATATTAATCCCTTGTTGTTTCATTCGTCTTCATTTATGCATATGTAATTTTGTAATCATCAAATCTGAGATCCCAACAATCTTCCCCTATTTGATATTACAAAACAATCTTCATGAATGAAACAATCTTCAAAGCTTCCCCTTGAATTAAGATCTTCTTGTACATGTCACCACTCATAAGTAAGCTGCAAACCATATAGTCTTCTTCCCCTTTTGTAATCATTAAATATGGGTCATTTATAGATAAGCAACTACCCCCGTTCGAGACACTTCCCTTAAGTAGGTACACATGTAGATGGTTTAAAAAACTGTTAAAATCGCTTTCACTAAAAGTATGCTAACCATCTCTTGAATCTCGAACTCAGTAGGCTCCAAGTAGTAATTATTGATAAAAAAATGAGTATAACCCATATGTTGAAGAAGTAGAATTTTCCAAACTTGTGTCTTATGTCTTGCACTATCTACATGATGTCAAACTTATACCAAGACCAAAATATAAGTAGATCGCAATCTCTTAACAAAATCCTCATTTATCCTATAAAATGAGACACTAAGCACAATAACGTAACTCCTTAAAGTGATAGCAAATGTACGTAGTAAGCATCATAAGGTAGATCGTACACTTTGCTATGATTCATAAGTCTTCGTAAACTAAAAAATTAAGCACAAACAATTTATCTTTTAAAAGTCATAGCCTGCAAAAACTATTCTTTAGATTATGATAAGACACGCACTGTGAAAACCCAACTTACTAACATCAAATAGGCACAATAACCAATTTTCTTCATAATAATCCTCAAAAACGAGCCATTATTTCATCATTGTTCGAGATCCAAACGCGTCCGTGTTGTCCATATCCCCCCCCCCCCCCCCCCCCCCCCCCCCCCCCCCCCCCCCCCCCCCCAACAAAGCTAGCAAAATTAAACCATAGCCTAGCAGACTTATAAGTAATGCTAGCAAAATTAACGTTCAAACCAAATAGCAACACTTTTTCTGTCCTAAAACTGTTACTATTATGTCACTAACTTGTCACAAATCTGTTGCAAAACTGTCACAAATCATATGTCTCCTTCCTCCCATGGCCTTTTGTGACACTATCATTGTTACTGATTCGGCGCTTAACACTAGCAGAATTAACCATGAAGGAGATGTATTAACACAAAGCGACCGTATTAAAACATATAAACCAGTATTAACCTTTAACCTTGGCAGGATTAACTCAAATCAAAGACAGTATTAACCTGATGCTTTTTTTCACACGTCAATTTTTACTCCATAAAACCCAAGTCTTCTTCTTATTACAATCTGTAACCAAACCACACATGAACTCCATAACTGTTGTACATATCCAGCAGTATAAACATATCCACCTCACATACTTCTCTCCATCACACGCGCAGTCAACATTTTAAACATAAATACCACGACAATTATGGGAATAACATAACAAACCCTAAAAATTAGGGATTTTATATTTAAATCAAATCCTTATTCCATAATCATACCCCAATAACTGCTTGCATAAAATACGTATCATGTTCCTTCCCATTAAACCATGATCAAAACTACCATACATACCCGACGCATCATCCTGCCTTTTCTTTTGCCCACGACCGCGCTACTACATGAATTTGAAACGGACCAAACCTTGAATCCTAGGATATCAGAGCTACCTGCTCTGATACCAACTGTTTAAAGCCTAATTGTAGGCATTATAGATCTTTTGCCTATCTAGGATATCAAATTTGATCAACGCTAGCAGAATAAAAATGAGAACAACAAGTGTTTATGAACAAGGTTTTTATAATAAACTATTGTACTATTCCGGGACTTATGAACTATTCGACTTTAATCAGTCGACTATGATACTATTACATAAATAATAAGCTAACTATTAGACTCTTATTGGAGGTTCTAAACTATGATGGATATACAAACTATTCTCCCTAAAACCCTTATATAGAGGGATATTAAGGCTTACAAAGGAAGTTATATTAATTTAATAGGTAAGCTAATTTAAAACTAATTAAAACCTTCCTTTATCTTTGATATTCTTTCACTTTTCAATGCCTATCTTCATGGAAATCTTTCAGCTTTTAATTATTCCATATGTAGAATACCAAAGTATCATATTAATCCCTTGTTGTTTCATTCGTCTTCATTTATGCATATGTAATTTTGTAATTATCAATTGAGATCCTAACAGTGATGACAATTTTCAAAACAATGATAGGGTTCAAATGGATAATGGATATATGTTGTTCCTCCTCCTTAACTGGGGAAATAAAAAACCTTCTAATAGCTGCCTATCTTTTGCAGGATTGGATGATTCTGTTTATAGGCCTACAGCAAATAAGACTAGTGCTAGTGTGTCTCAAGCTTAAAGGCTATAGAACATGCTTGCAAATGGTAGGTGGACTTTTATCGAAAGTGAGAAAGACTAAACATGTATAATGTCTAGTTTGTCGTTGGTGGTGAGTTTAGTGCGGAAATAGTTATTGTTGGATAGGCGAGGGACTTAAAGTGGTGGGTATGGTCGTGTGAGGAGATACTCAATCTAATGAAGATCTTCACTCAAGGATAGGAATTGTTTTTGGGTGTAACGACAACAAGGGCAATAACCAACATGATGTTTAACTTGTTCCAAAGTGATGGTATGAGGCAAGGTTGGTGTTGATTGTGTTGTAGATTAGTTGTTGGTTTGGTTTAAGAGGTGCATTGCCAAAAGGCTAGAAAGGTCTTGAAGTTGATTGATCTCATCAACAAGCTTTTCTCTACATGGAGATGGAGGTGGTAGAGGTTGAGTTTGGTTTTCATCTTGAGGTAAGAGTGAGGATTAAGCGTGAAGCATACTAGCAACGTAGGGATTTATGAGTGAAGGTGAGTAAGGAAATGGAGGTTATGTGAATTGAGTTTGATTGACACTTTGAGGTGGAATTTAAGGTTGACTAACTCTAGTGACACAAGGATCACTAAGAGGAGGTGAGTGAGATTGTAGCGAAGCTAGGTTTATGGGTGGGTAAGGTTGTGATGAAGCTTGGTTTATGGGTGAGTAAGGTTGTGGTGAAGCTTGGTTTGATTATGCAATAAGAGAGTTTTCTTTTGAAGCTTCATTGCAAGGAGATGGAGGGTTGGGCATTAGTGTAGGTGTGTCAAATTCATTTGATGGATAACAAGTGCTCATTTTCTTTCTTCATACGGGTCTTACGAAGATTTTGGGTTTCTTTGAGAATTTGGAAGGAGAATGTTGAGAAGAAGACATTGGTGTACATGGAAGCTTTGGAGAAGACAAGTTGAAGTTGATGATATTGTTTAAAGAGGATGACCAATTTATACTAATAAGATTTGATTATTTGGGATAAGTGGACAAGGTTAAGAGTGTAAATCCAAGGGATGTTTGTGAATTCTAGGAAAGGATAGCTGGGTCTAGGTAAAAGTGGTTCAAAAAGCAAAAATCAAATCGTAATTTTCATGTGACAGTGGCCAGCCCCCTTATCTATGTGGTCGGCCCCCTTATTAATCAGGGGGCCGCCACCTGGGAAAACCCAGGTTGTCCAGGTTTTTGTTTTTTTGCTAAAATTTGTAAAAGGTGGATAGTTTGGTGATCATTTTGCAACAAGTTCTATTTTTATAGCTAAAAAGACTAAAGCACCTAAACAAATAGCAAGCAAGGTCATAGCAATAAACACTCAAACTAATGTGAATAGCCTAACACATAATTTTAAGACAATAAAGCTAATACATATAATCAATCCTACGAAGTTCACATTATGCGAAATATCATAATCAAATAAAAGTTTAAGATTCCTAACATTTCTACTACTAGAAAGTTATAAAGCTACAATCATAGTAGTGTTAACTGTTAT
The DNA here is from genome assembly GCA_026074375.1 of Tanacetum coccineum. Lineage (NCBI taxonomy): Eukaryota > Viridiplantae > Streptophyta > Magnoliopsida > Asterales > Asteraceae > Tanacetum > Tanacetum coccineum. The sequence goes on along the minus strand of BQNB010067917.1, from coordinate 24,020 downwards.
CATTCGATATCAATTGGAATTTGGTTGCTTCCCATGCTTTCGTCCTCACTATGTGGTTCCCAATGGCCTTCAAAGTAATCTTCGTAATGTCCCAGGAGAGCCATGGCATGGGAGAAGAGCAGGTATTTAGATTTGTTTAGGTAAGGATGAGTGGATGATAAGTGGCAAAAAAGACAAGTGAGCAACTTGCCATATGGCATTGAAGAGTTAGGATTGATTAAGACTGGTGTGTGCTTAAACATAAATCATTTGTACCTCGAAAAACATATTAAAACGGACTAAAACACTAAAGTATGAGTAATTATGTTGCAAATATGTTTGTATTGTGTTTTTATGTCTTACAGGTACAAAGGATTGAAAACAAAGCAAAAACGGTAATTTTCAAGTGACTTTCGACGACGTTTTTACGTTTATCTAGGTTCAAATGAAGTCGTTAATATTTCACGATCACACCATTGGAAAGAGCATGAAATTACAAATCTATCGGTACCTTACTTGACCCCCGAACATTTCTTATTTGAACCCTGCACGTCCCTCTTTGAACCTTTAGCTTATATGAACCTAAACTGGGCCAAAATTAGGTTAAGAAAAAAATTATATACACTTATAATGAAACCATTGCCTAGGGAAAGTTGATTCTTGATTAAACTTGTGTCTCAAAGTTGGATGTCCCATGTTTGAATCCTGCAGGAGGGTTGTAGATCCTAATGCAATATAGATCTTTCTAGCCTGTTAAGGGTTGTAACCAATATGGATAGTTCCACACTAACTACATGAGAAACAATGACTATGAACACTATAAGTTATGCGGAAACTAACTTATAATGCTAAGAAGAACAATGAATATTAATAACTAAACTTTTGTATTGATCTCCTAAAATGATTACAGATGACTACCAATGAGATTTGCTTTTGTTTTGGTTGAGAGATTCTTCTCTAATGCCGTAGGTTCCTTTATAACACCAAGGATAAACCCTGAACAACTTATCAAAATGCGTAGAAGATGAATGCATATCTTTTCCTATAAGTAGCTTCATGCATAACTCTTAACGGTACTAACTATTTGTACTGGCGATACAAACCTAATATTTAACCGGTACAGAACTATAACTGTCGTACTTTCTATTACAACTAGCGGTACTAAGTCTGGAAAGCATAATTCCCAATAATCATCCCCTAAACATGTTTGTTAAACTTGTTTAACTTCATGTTTCTCTGATGTAAATATCTTGAATTTCATAGAGGATGTATCCAAACACTCTGTCAAATCTTTGACTCAATCTGAGATAAACTTAAGTACCTTTGATCTTATCTATCATTCTTGGATCTTTACTTTTGATAATCTTGAACTCTTGTATCATTATCTTGATCACTCAGCAACTTTTAATCCTTGTCTTCCCAGCTACATGTCTTGTTTGCAACAAAACTACATCTTTTCTACAACAATCCAACTAAGTTGACTTTGTAGTTTTTGGAAAACTACCAGCCATTAATGGATTTGATGTTCCATAAACCAGTAGCCGTTACACTCTGGATAGTCCAAGTTCTTATTGTAACAAACAAGGTGAATTGAAGAACCTTAAAGTTTGAGTAAAAACTATGCAACTATCACAGGATATGATGTGTCTTACCAAAAACGCGTTTGCTTTTTTGACTAGTCAATGCTTCATTGCCAAACATGGGGCATTGATAACCAAAATTTTTTAGCAACTTCACATCAGCACAGATTTGATTTGTCCTTTACCAGGAACTGTTTAATCCCGGACTATCCAAACTCTGTAAATTTATCAACCCTTACGAACAAATTACTTCCCACGTAACGGACTAGTAACTAAACCGAACAATCATCTTCCTAAACAAATATAACTAACATATGAGGAAATCTTATTTTTTCTTTTATTGTGAAGCAAGGTGAGTTGAGAACCATATATTTTTTGGTAAATTGTCAACCATAAACGGATTTAAGAAGTCTTTACCACAAGCCGTTTGCTTATGGACTAGTCAGTTCTTATGTCTGTTAAACATGGTGAACTGATGACCATTTGTTGTGCGGTTTTGAAACCAACACTCAAAGCAAAAATTGGTTCGCAAAATAGTATATATATATAAAACAACTCAAATGCAAGTCTCAACCAAATGCCCTTGACCAAGGCAAAAGGTCAAAATCTACACAAAGAGATTAAATATATATACACAAGTAAGAATCAATGATAAAATTCCGGAAGAGATATTCCCGGGTCGTATGTCCCAACGAGGCTGCAATTGAAATTTATCCTGGTTTGATGAGAAATTGAATGATGGAGAAACTGATATGATTATAACTAAAATTAAATAAAACTTAATTTAATCTACGGGAAAACAAGCAAAGGAAATGGGGATCTAAATCCTACGGGAAAACAAAGATGTATTTATAAGGAAATCCAAATAAATCTAAATTAAATACGGGGAACAGAATAAGGTATCGGGAACCCTAAATACTAAAAATTAAGAAAATAAATGCTAAATTAAATTAAAAATCAAAATTAAATTCTAATTAACTTAATTTGAAAAATAAAGAAAACTAGAACAAAAACGGAGGTCGTTTGAATGCTAAACGAAAAGAAACGGTAAAACGCACCCGGTAAAAACGGGTCTAAAACTGAAATTTAAGAAAAATAAGGCCTATACTAATTTTTATATTTTTCCTAGACACTAAATGACAAAAGAAAATTTTATAAAAAAGAAAAATATTTTTTTATTAATTTTTGGATTTTTTATGAATTTTTAAAGATTAAAAACTAATTAAAACTAAGAAAATAGAAAAAGACAAAAAATAAAAGTTATAAAAATTCTGAAAAAAATAAAATAAAATAAAGAAAAAGTTAACAATTCTAAAAATATAAAAATGCCCAAATTTTACTGTTTTAAATAAAAGTAATTAAACTAATTAGATTTAAACCTAAATTAATTATTTAATTAACTAAATGCTAACAGCTGTTAAGCTAAGGGGACTAACAGAGTAAAGCAACAAGGACTAACAGTGTAACAAGGTACTAACCAAAGGTACTAACTAATGTTAACTAGAAAATCAAAATTACACAAATGGTCCCTGAGTTGGACCCCGATTACAAGGTGGGTCCCAACAGCTTATTTTTGAAAACTTATAAAAGCAAAACTTACTCAGTGGCTTAAGGGAACATTTTTAAAAAATGGCACTTATGACTTTTAAGCAACTGAATAACCAAAAATAATAACTTTATGGGCTGTGCAGAACTCGATAAGCTTAATTAGCTTATTTTTCTTTGTTTTTGGTTTTTTTAAGCTGCTAAATAACTTACAATTATTGGGGACAGTTAATAAGGCTAAGGGAGTCCTAAGTTAAGCTAAGGTTATCTAAATAGGCCCTAAGATAACTGGAGAAAAATAAGCATGTTACAAGTTTTCAAAAAGAAACAGAAATAGTGAACTTTTAAGCTATGAATAATCTATCTTAATAAGCTACCAGGGATTAAACTGCTAAACCTAAAAGGCCTACTATAAGCCTATGTTAAAAAGCACTAATGTTCCTATGGATTAAATGCAAATAAGCAAGAAAAAGTGGCTTGGATTGGTGCTCCAGCACCAGGGGAAAACCAGCAGGTGGCCCTTAAAAGGGGCCTTTTTGCTTGAACACAAAAGCTCTCAAGAGCTTATTTCCCAAGACAAACCACAAACAGATTAAAAAGAGACATAAATGAGCTTATTTCCAAAATGTGGTTTAATATGATGGACTTTTACCTGCTGATATTTGGGGTTGAATTTGGCTGTTTTCAAGAAATGGCATACATGCACTACTTAATGAGATTTGGTTATTTCAAAAGGACACAGCAAATGGTTGAGTTTTTTAGCTAGTAACAACTAAATAAGCACATGAATGTTATGCTTAAGCTGTTTTAAACAGCTTAAGAGGTTTAGCTCACTTTTTCTTTATAAATTTTTGGCAAAATATCAAGGGATCTTAAAACTTTCTTTTAACTAAAAAAACTTTGATTAAAATTGCTTAAATGAGCCCACACACTCAGCCAAAGGTGGCTGAGTGCACTTGACCCATAAAAATCCCATTATGACCCATTTTAACACAAAACCAAACACCCCCTTATTTTTATAAAATTCGGGTTTTTTAGCTTTTTAAATGAAGTAAAGGGCTAGAACAGTAAGTGTAAGTGTGGTTTAATAACTTTAAACCATTGGTATACAAGATAAACAGAATTCAAAAGAGTTACATGAGAATTCAAATTTTTGACAATGGCAATATCATAAAATTTTTAACTTTGATTAAAACTGAAAAGATTACAACATAAAGCTTTAAAAAACAACTGAGTTACACTTAGTTTATTAAAAGAAAGACTTGGAAATAAAATTAAGCTAGAAAACATAAAAAAATGGTGTGTTTGGATCGGCTTGCTCTTTTCCTTTTTATAGCAGCCCTCTTCCTTCTCTTTGTGTTGGGAAGTGCTAGCTGTGAGAGTACTATTGCTCCAAGGCAATCCTAGCCCTTGGTTTACCCTGTACACCATCTCACCATTGATGTGGAGCTCGGGGTTGAGTGATTTTGGCTGAGAAAGGGTTATAGGGGCACTAGGTTTGTGGGAAAGGGTGAGAGTGAGCTGTGGAGTACTTGGGAGGTGGTTTGGGCTCGAAACTGTGGGGAAAAAGGGTGGTAAGGTTTTGGCGGGTACGGGGGTACTGTGTTTATGGTTAGCAGGTTTTAAAAGTGAAGTTTGGAAAAGATGCACACATGGTCCCTCATCTCTCTCACTCTTTTCGTTTCTTTCTAGCCGATTTTAGTAGTTATACTCAAGTTTAGAAAGTGGCAAAATTAGTCCTTGTGGTTTACAACTAAAAGAAAACAAAGAGGGTTAGGGGTAATTGCAAAACTGGTCCCTGCGTTTTATAACTAAAAGGATTTTTGGAAAATTGCAATTTCAGCCCTTGTGTTTTATTTTTCTCTTTTTCTTTTATAAAACAACTTTCAAACTTGGCATTTTTAGCCCCTAAAGTTTTATAAAAAGGATTAATGGGCCTTATTTGGGCTTGGGTTTTGTGTTGGGCCCATTGGGCTTGTATTGGGCCCACTGGGTTTGGGTTTGGGCCCAATAAGGTACAGGTTTGGTTATTGGGCTTTTTCAAGCCCAATAAGGTTATGGAGTGGGTTTTCATAACCCAGTCTAAGAACTGCTACTGGCCTCCTCTGGTAGCTCTGGCTCTGCAGGATCCTTAGCAGGTCCCTGCTGTCTCTGAAGCTCGATCATCTGAGTCTTGAGGCTCTTCACTATCTTTAGTGCCTCCACTAACTGTCTCTGTCTCCGATAGTCTGCTTTCAGCAGATCTGAAATCACCGACTGTCTCCTACGGTCTGCTGCCTGCAACTCAGTGATCTCGGACTGCTGAGCCATGACCGTAGTCCGAAGTGATATGCCCTCAGAATGTACCTGATCGCAAGCATCCATCGACCGTGCCCAAGCGGCACGAGATAATCTGGCCTCCTCCTCTATCAGAAGGGCAGTGCGTCTATGGAATGGCCTATCCCTGTACAACATGTTGACTCGGGCTCTAAGTAGAGCTCGGTCATATCGTGCATCATCCAGCTGAGAATATATGATCTCATCCTCCTGGTCAACAGTAGTAACCAACTCAGTAACTCTCTGGTTGACCCCCTCTAGGGTGGTCGGTGCAATCTCCTGGATGGCTCCTACAAGGTCATCCCATGTATCCGTAATACCATAGCCTAACTCTTTAGACGTCTGGCGTCCTGGAGCGGCATCTAACATCTCAGCAAATCCATAAAGGTCTGCCCTAGCGGTGGTAGGTCCAACCTGCCTAGCAGCACCAGCTGCCGAACTCTCCCCGACCTCGTATCCAGGACCAGGAGTAGTACGACGCGGCCTCTTACGAAGCGGTAAACAGATCTCAGGCATCTCAGTCTCATGAACAGGAGATGGTAGTGCATCTCTCTGTCTAATCCCAGCAGCTCAGGATCCCAGAGATCCCTCAGCATATGTAGGGCCATTGGGTGGTGGTGATGATATAGGTAATGGCGGAGAGGGTATCTGAGGAAGTGGTGATGAGTATGGAGAGAGAGGTGATGGTGGTGGAGTAGGTAAGGCTAACAATCTCTCAGCAACTTCCTCGGAGAGGAACGGTGCCGGCGCCTGGTGTCGGATGGACATCCTAGCCGTAACGCGATAAGCAAGGTATGGGTCCTGGTCAGCTGAATAAGCAACAGCTGTAGGGTCAGCAGGAGCTAAGTGCTCCTCCTCCTCAGCATCATCATCATCATCGTCTCCTCTGTCAGCAGGATAGTCGGCTGGATCCTCCTCATCATCCTCCTCTGGTTCCTCCTCAGGGTCGGACTCTGGTATATACCCTGGTGACTGATGAGTAGGTGAGTCAGCAGCAGGCATTGGCTGCTCCTCAGCCGGGAATACCTCATCGTCCACTGGTAAGAACTCCGGGTAAACAGGCTCCGGAACAAATGGTATGTAAATAGGTGAAGGTGGTGCCTGCTCTGGCTCCTCCGGGCCAGGCACGTAGTCTGGTGATGGTGGTCCCTCAGGGCCAGGTATGTAGTCCGGCGATGGTGGAACCTCAGGCATAATGGGTGGTCCATCGACTCCTGGTGAACCGATGTCTGAATCGTCCTCAGGTACTGATGTGTATGTAACCGTAGAGTGCTCAGAATCTGACATGATAGTATCTGAAATCAAAATTAGCTTATATAAGTATATTAATATAAGACTATTATCCTTATATACGTAATATATTATAAACACGTATATCAATTTTGCATGTATATAGCCTAACCGACTAATGCAACAATTTGTATATGAATACCCCGTAAAAACCCTTTTGTATGTATGCAATGTTTGAAAACGGTTATAGTCCAGCAAAAACATTTTGACCTGGTTCTCTATAACCTTGGCTCTTGATACCAATCTGTAACACCCCCAAAATGGGTCGCAGCGGAATAAGGATCCGGGGCATGTTACTTCAAGATCAACAGCACAAGATATATATAAGAACGACACAAAAGTCGTTTAAATTGATACATTGGATTTAATTATAAGACATAATACAAAAGCATAAAGCTTTACTTGTTCCTTGTTTAATATTACAAAAGACAACAATACATTTCCCAAAATATGATGCACATAAATCTTTAAGTGTGCAATCCAAAATGTAATCCAATGCATCCTTGGCACCTCGTGCCTATTGACCTCCTGAAAACATTGCTTAAAACGTCAACAAAAGGGAATAGGACTAACATTCACAATAGTTTCTAAATTTGTAAAGTCAGCCACTACACCCTCATCATCATAAGATGCATTGGTAAAAATACCATCATTAGATTGTCCAAAACTAACTTCAAGACAGGTATTTTAGACATCTTGGTCATATTGTTGAGATCAGTGTAGGATAGTCCACCAAAAGAACTGGCAGTACTAACTGGTGTGCTAGCAGTATTAACTGTGTTAGTACTGCTAGCTCTAGCAGCTCCTGCATTAAAGAAGTAAATCCTTAGTAAACTTTGGCAAAAACTCCTTTCATAAAGAGCTTCAACTGCATCATTAGCCTCCTTTTCTTGTCTTTAAGTCTTTCAAGCTCCTCCAAAAAGGCTTGATCCTCCTGATCTACTGGCTTCTAATTTGTCTTTAAACCAGTATTCTTATTAGACTTTTCACCTTCATTCTTTGCTTCTAAGCTTTTGAATGTTGAAGTATAAGAAAACCATATTGGCAGTACAAAGTAGTCTTGAGCAGATTCAGCTTCCATTTTAGAATTTTCCGCATCAATATTATCTTGTGTACCTGCACTATGATTAGCTTCTTTTGGACCTGCATTTTTGTTAGCTTGATTCTCTGAGCTCACAAGCTGATATTTCATTGAATCAGTTAAATAATCAAGATCAAACAGCCAATTACGTTCTTTCCCTGCAACATTTGGTTTATTTTCTAAAAAGGTTATATGCAGGTTTTCTTCAACTCTCTTGGTTTCTAAGTTGTATACCCTAAAAGCCTTGCTATTTAGGGAATACCCAACTAAAAACCCATCATCAGACTTCCCTTCAAACTTGCCCAGTTGGTCAATGGTATTCAAGATGGTTACAAGGCACCCAAAAGGTCTTATATAGCTTATGATTGGTATTTTACCAACTATAAGTTCATAAGGTGTCTTATTTTGAGGCTTGGTTACTAATACCCTATTAAGAACATAACAAGCAGTACTAACTGCTTCAGCCCAAAAAGTGTTAGGTAAAAATGAATCTGCTAGCATTGTTCTAGCAGCCTCAATAAGGGTCCTGTTCTTTCTTTAGCAAACTCGTATTTTTTTTTATGAGTTATGGCATTACGTATTCCCTCTTTATCCCTTTTACCCATAGAATTCAATAAAATCCCTGTTCTTAAATTCTGTAACCATACACATCTTAAATATTTTAACTTTTTGGTTTAATTGGTTCTTATTTGTCTTATAAAGTCCTTAAGGATTCCACTAGTTTCATCCTTAGTTCTTAAGAAGAACACCCAACTAAACCTGCTAAAATCATCATGATAACAAGGCAATAAGTCTTATGGTTTATGCTCCTTACAGATGTAGGTCCAAATAAGATCCCATAAGGCAAGAAGCTGTAAGGGCTAACTAATATAGCATACTATTTGCCTTATATGAGCCATGTGTTGCTTTCCTTTCTGACAAGCAACACAGGTGTGGTTATTTTGAAAAATCTTTGAAGGTAAACCTCTTACAAGGTTTCCCTTCACAAGTTTTTTTATGTTTTTAAAGTTAACATACAACCTCCTATCCTATTTGTTAATTCATCAACTGTGACCTTTGCAATCAAACAAGCTAAACCTTCAGAAGGAACAATGTTCTCTAGGTTGAAATTGTACATATTGTTTTGTCTAGGGACTCTAAGTAAAACTTGATTTTCATCAGGTAACTTAAAGTCAGGAGACAACACAAGACATTTAGTGTCTGTGAAGAGAACCTTGTTCTTCTTGTCACACATCTGTGACACAAAAAAGAGATTGAAATGCTGTAGTTCTTTCACAAAGCACACATCCTCAAAATCTAACTTTCCTCTTTTTATTTTACCTTTACCAGTTATGTAACCTTTACTACCTCCAAAAGCAACAGGGCCACCATTATAGTCTTGATATTCAACAAGGTAGGCCTTGTTTCCAGTCATGTGCCTAGAACATCCACTATTAACAATCCCTTTGTTCTTTAAAGCTCTTTGTGGATAATCCTGCATAGTAAATAAGAGAGATTAGATACTCTTAAGGACCCAAGCCCTTTTGTGCTTGGGTCTGCCTAGTGGATCTTTAGAAGTAACACATTTTCTAAAATTTGATCAACCATTGTATTTGGAGACTTTGTTCCAGTAATGTCTTTTGGTTCTCCAGTTACAACCTGCTGAGGGCTTAACAGCGGTTTCCCTTTTACCCCAATAGCACTAACTGCTTTTACCTCAGCAATGTTAACTTTTTGATTTGAAAATTTTGTTCTTGGTGTTGTTGTTCTATTAAATGGCCTTCTAATAGGTGAATGAGTTTTATGAAAAACAGTTTTTGGTCTAACATTATTCACAATAGGTTTAACAATATTAACTTTCCTGTCAACCCACACCCCCCCCCCCCCCCCCCACCCCTTTAGTTGGAGCTATGCCTGACTGTTAAAATTATGTCTAGCAGTATTAACTTTGTTAGTACTGCTAGTTCTAGCAGTATTAACTAGAATTTTGCCAGTTCTAGTTAGTACTGCTGTAGGAACAAATTTGTTTTGGTGATTTACTCTTTGCACATTGTTCCATACTGGGCTATTTTCCTTTTGACCAGTACCCTTACACATCCTTTTGTTCAATTCAACTTGTTTAGCCATTCTTTTCTCATGAAAATCACAATCTCTAATAAGATGGCTAAAACTACCACACACAAAACATGCTTTTAGTAAACCCATAACCAAAACCCAGTTGTTTAACTTTAAACCCAACACCTTTTTGTTAGGTTTAGGACTCTGACTACATATGTTTTGTTCTTTAACAGTTTGCCTAGGAGTTTTTACATGCTTAACAATATTAACAAAATCAAAACTAGGTGTTTCCTGTTCTTTTGTGGGTAAAAATACTGTTCATCACACTATCCTGATTCAAACCATCAATAATAGAGCATCAAGAACCAAACTTTAGGGGCCACTAACAGCTTTTATTTCATTACTAACTGGTTTAGGTACAGATTCATTTGTTTCTACACTAGAGTTAGATTCACAAGAAGCAAAATTACAATTTTCAGCATCAGATTCATCTATTCTTTATCAGTCCATAAGGGATGGTAAGATCCCAATCATTAAGTGGGAACTGCATGTAACCCCTCTGCATATCTATCATTCACAGGACGAATCTTCTAATCACCTTTTAGACATACTTAAAATAAACTCAAAACTTCATTCTCATAACTTAAGATACTTTATTCAATTTGATTTCCATCAAAAGCCCAAGCTTTGTCCCTAGCACTCATCTGACTATTTAGCAGTATATTAAGACTTTTAGAAGAGTTGAGGCCATTTTCTACTTTAGCATTCAATTCTTTATTTTTTCTTTTTTTAGCGTCTGCCAATAGGTTCTTATTATATGTGGAGCACATCAGTTTTATCATCTAAATTAATTTTCATAAACCTAATCTTTTCCTCATACCAAAGTTGATTTTGTTGATGAGCAAGTAATTATGCTTCTACTTTCTTTAAAGTTTGAGTATATACCTGAATTTCTATACTGGCATCACCAAGTTATTCCCTCTGTTCATCATATAAATTTTAAGTTTAGCATAAGAGTCTTACACTCTTTTGAACAAAAGTACCTTAGTGTCCTAGGCCTGAATTGCTGTAACCATCAAGCAAGTTCTCTTGCTCATCATTTTGAGTGACTGGGTTCCATCAACACATCACCATCAAAGTTACCAAAGCTTTAGAGTTCCTCCTGTTTTACCATCCCTCACATTGTCTTTAGCTTTATTCCCTGTGTTCCAAGCATCTCTCCTCCTACTATCTTGATTCCCCTTGGATTTGCACTCTCTATCAAAATGCCCTGTCTTGTGACAATTGTAGCACTCGACTTTGGTTTTGTCAAAACCAACCAGTTCCTTGGCATCAAATTGTATCTTTCTACCTGTCTTTTTGTGGAACTTCTTTAGTCTCATGGAAATCATGGCCACTTGCCATTTCAAATCCATTTCTTCTAAATCGAACCCATTAAGTTGTTCCAAATCCTCATGATCCAATTGTGGACCACTGGATTGATTAGCAAAAAAGGAGTACATGCGTTCATCAGTGTATGAAGAAGAGCCTTCCCTTTGGGGGTTATGGCCAGAAGAGCTAGAAGTACCATAAGCAGTACTAACTTCATTAGTACTACTAGTGTTCTCAAAAACAAATGCCACATTCTGCGTGCTAGAGGATGATGCAGTAAGCCTTTAACATCAGAACTCAAAACTTAAGATTATAATACAGATCATCAAAACAAAGACTGACCACTCATGGTTTGGTCCTTATGATAAAGGAAACTTGAACCAGGCAGAATAAGAACCCGTAAGGAACTTCATATTTTGCTCTTCATTGAAGACCCAGCACCATGAATCTCTAGTTGACTCAGAAGACTCTGAAACCTGTCATAGCCTTTATGCAGCCCTTCTGAGTTTGATACAGAGAAGCCTTTAAACTGTTGTTTTAGAATATACTTTTACATCTTCTTTGATTCATCATTGCCACCAAATCTAGATTTGATAGCTTCCCTAATCTCTTTTGCATCAGTCATTTTGTGAAATTTAGCAAGATGATCTTATGGTAAAGCCATAAGCAAGGTGGTCCTTGCTTTTCTTTCTCTTTCTCTGGCTAAAATTTCTTCTGTAGTCTTGGGAGGCAGAACTTTTATTACACCATTTGTATCTGTTGAGACACTCATAGGACCATTGCCTCTTTAAATGACTTCCCAGACAGGATAGTCTGTATGAGCCAAATAATGTTCCATTTTCATGGCCTATATATCATATTCTCCCTTCTTAAGAATAGGGATTTTGATGGTTGAGACAGTGTGAGGGGCTTGTTGCGTTAGTGTTTGTGTTTGTGGTGGTGGTGGTGGTGGAATCTCATCATCTAATTCAGCCATTAAATACATTTGTAAGGTAGAGGTTTATAACTGGAGGGTTTTAGTTCTTCTTTACTCGCCAAGTTTTTTTCTTTTTTTTTTTCCCCCCTTTTTTTTTTTTTTTTTTTTTTTTTTTTTTTTTTTTTATTTTCCTCCTTTTTTTTTTTTTTTTTCCTGCGTTTGCTCGCCTCTATAAGCTCTGATACCACTTGTAGATCCCATTACAATATAGATCTTTCTAGCCTGTTAAGGGTTGTAGCCAATATGGATAGTTCCACACTAACTACAGGAGAAACAAAGACTATGAAACACGATACACTATGCGGCAAAGTAACTTATAATGCTAAAAGAACAATGAATATTAATAACTAAACTTTTGTATTGATCTGCTCAAATGATTACAAGATTACTAAACTAAGAATTGCTTTGTTTGGTTGAGAGCTTGTCTTCTTTAATGTCTAGGTTCCTTTTATACACCAATGATACACCCTAACAAACTCACAAAACGCGTAGAAGATAATGCATATATTTCCAATAATAGCTTCATGCTACTCTTAAACGGACTAAATTATTTTGTACTGGCAGTACAAACAAATACTAACGGTACAAACTATAACTGTCGGTACTTTCTATTACAACTAGCGGTACTAAGTCAGGAAAGCATAATTCCCAACAAGGGTTATTATCCCCTCTACTACGTAGGCATGTGGACCCAAAAAACAGTCGACTGACTGGTACTACCACATTGAATGAAATGAGACCTAACATGCTTACGTAGCATCTTCATTGTGCAGCCCACGTGCACCAGTTACCTGACGATGACTGTCGTCCAACCACCGTCCTTGAGGTCTGCCACCAATGATCGTCGTTGGCCATCGTTGACCGCCACCATTGACCGTCATTGACTGGTGGTCTGGTGGTGACTGCTGACAGGCCATGTGGCACCACTCAGGTGGTGACATGTGGCCATCTAATGATTGATATACTAGGTACTGTAGGTACGAGGTTGCAGCCAATGATTGGTAGTAAATGAAGGTTCAGGAAGGGCACGTGGCGTGAAATGATTAAAGGATCTAGAATGTGGCAACTGGCATATGAGGAAGGCATATAAAATATTATATTTACATTAAATTTAATTTTAAAAAATAATATAATAATTAATTTATAAATATTTTATTAATTATGTTAATGATGATAATAAATTAATGTATTATTTTTATTTATATTATTAATATATTAATGTTTAATCTTTATATATTAATACTAAATTATTTATTAATTTATTAAATAAAATTTTAGATATAGTATTTATAATTATATTTATTTTTATATTATAAATATTTAAATTATATATATATTAATTTTATTTTATATTAGATATTAATAAAATATTGTATAAATATTTATATTAATTTATAACTGTATAGTTAAATTATTTTATTTATTATTAATTAACTACACCATAAACAACAACTAGAAACACGACTCCCCCCAATCACACATGACACCACTCCACAAAACAAAAACAAAAACCATAGCCATCAACTGACACACACCACAAACCACACAACGCAACAAAACCCCCATTCACCACACCCCCCCCAAATCACACCCACCCCCAAAAAACACCAACCAAACGCGCCTACATATCTCCCCCATCCCCAACACCCCACGCACTGGAGATTGTGCTATGTTGGGATCCCCTGCCCCGACGCCCAAGCGCCCTCCCCCCACCTTGGCAAAACAACAGCCGCTGAATACATTGAGGGGGTGTATCGCATATATAGTGATACATTTATAACAACTCGAAGACACCTTACGTATACGGCGTAAGGAGAAGGGGCGACTTATAAAATAGTTTAATAGTATATCTATTGGTACAAGCATTATATATCTTATTTCGCAAAGTGTACTTCAACTCTTTAAAGCTTACAGAATAAGATACTTTTTATTAAGGTGGTTTTTAATAAAACAAATTATTTATTTTTTTGCTTATTTACTAAAGCTTATTATTCTACTCCCTTTCTTCTGCTTATTTCCTCATAACTCATGCTTAAAGCTTAAATTTTATCCGATCCTCTTAAGAATATATATTTAATAAGCTACTTCCAAAGCTTATTTAGACAGCCTTAATTTATAGTTTTTTTCCGATTTTAAAGATTTCAAGTTAGCTTCTTCTATCTTAAATCTTTTGATTGCTTATTCTTCAAAGCTTAATTATTTATAACTTTATTTTTTCAAAACCTTTGATTTAGTTTTTTTTAGTCTTATTGAATAGCTAATCATTTAGACTTCTAGCTTTTAGCTTTTCTATTCACAAATAACTTAATATTTTAGAATTAAGCTTTTATCTTATAGCTTATTAAACTAAAATTCTTGTTTTCTTGTCTTATCTCAATTTTCACCTCAATCATCCTAAGCCGGAGCTTAAGGGTTCTATTATAAGGTTAATAATAGGATAAATTTAGATCTTTATGGTTTTTATGGAACTAATTATTAGATAAAGTTGACATCCTTTATTATGCTAATTAGTGAAAGAAGAAGCTTTTAAAGAGATAAGCTTATTTGTTTATCCAGTTTGTAAGATCGGGTATTTTATACATGCGTTCTTCTCGGTTTCACTTCATTCTCTTTTTCCTAATTATAGTGTAGTTTAATCTAGCTTAAAATTTTTATGCTTGAGCTCATTGTTGTTAATTAATAGCATAAGGGTAGATTTATTATATGAGTGCAAGTTTAAGTGATAAAATTGTTTGTGCATATAAGTGTGATTTTATAAAAAAAGTAAAATATTGATTAGTGAATATTTTTATAATTACTTAGATTGTGTGTTTATGGTTATTCGAGCGACAAAAGCCATAAGAATATCTAGGCATTATATTAGTAATCGATATCTTGATAAAGTTGATTCCCAAATATAAGCCAACGATTGTGAGAAGATAATTTTATTTGAAAGATATTGGTTCAGCGATAAGACTAATTGTAAAATTTAATTCACACTTAAAGATCCTAATCAAGTCACTTTAGCAACATGCTATAATTATATATATAAATATAACTTATATATATATATATAATATATATAATATATATAATTTCATTGCTGATTTGCTTGCTTTATGTTTATCCTAGTTTTCATTTGTAGTTCTTTATATTAAACATTTAGGTTCAAACCAAAAGCCAAAAATCAAAAGACCATCAAGCCATGAAACAAAAGGCTTTCGTGGTTTTTAAATTCATACTCTCGTTGGGGAATACGACCGGAGGATTAACTATTACTTTTCTATAGTAATTATTTCATCTAACGGGAAAACATATGTTATAAACATACGGCTATGTACGTATTTATACATATACAAAAGGCGCCGTTGCCGGGAGAGGTGTACGATTTTTACGTGGTTTGAAGTTAGTGCCTTGAAAAGAATACTTTCTCTTTTGCAGTTTATTTTTCGTACTTATAAAAAAAATATAAAAATTCAAAAAAATATTACCTTTTTCTATTTTAGTTTTATTAATTATTTTATAAATATATAAAAAATACCAAAAAATATTTCATTTTATTTTCTTAAAAAAAATCCAAAAAAAAAATTATTTTCTATTTCAGCTTTATAAAAATAATCCAAAAATATTTTCTTAATTTTTTTTATTTCTCACAAAAAAAACAACATATAGTAATTTTGAGGATCATTTTTTCGAAATATTGAAAATTCAGAAATCAATTCATCCTCTAAGTGGCAGTACCACTTCTTCTTCTCATTCTTTTCTTAGTCTCAAATCTTTTGAGACTAGTGAATCTCTTCTCGAGGAGTTCGCCGATGAACTCGCTCACGTTGATTCATTTCCATCTAAAAACGATGATGATATTTTTGACTTGAAGTCTGATAATGATGAATGGAAAAAGCTTTTGTATGGTGACCTTTTTGATAACACTCATTCTGAAAATGATAAAACCAAGGATTCTAAAATAAAGAGTTTAATTGATGAAGCTAATATTGTTGAATCAAATGTTTTACCTCCTCAGTTACTCACAAGTGACTCGACTCTTCCTGAGGAGTCATCTGAGTCATCTGAGATTGCTACTTTGTTATCATCTCCCATCGGAAATGAGGACAAGGTGTTCAATCCAGGCATACTTAATTTGGGTAGAACTCGAATTTTCAATGATGAATCAAAAGATAAGGATTTAGAAGATAAGGATTTAGAAGATAAGGATTTAATTCTTGAGGAACGTAATTTTCTACCTATCTCTTCTGATCAAGAACTCATTTTTCACTTGGAGTTAACTGTGATTGAGACTTTATTATCATTTTCATCCAAAAATGAAGACAAAGTTTTCAATCCTGGGATACTCATTTCAAAAGAAGTTCACTCCTTTACTCTAGGATTATCTCATTGGACCTCTGAAACTTTCAAGATCATTAATGTTCATCTGAATATGTTGAATAAAGGTCCGATGAAGATTTTTTCATTCTTCTGTTTCTGCCCCAAGGACAAAGGAATTCGGGGGGAGTCAAGCTAGAGACTCGCACAAAAACAAGCGCTTCTCTGGAGGCAACCCGTGTTATCTATCTATTAGTAGTAATAATAATATAGTTTAGTAGTAATGAATAAGTAGTTTAGTAGTAAGAATGAATAAGTATGGGGGTGTGCTTCTATCCTTGTTCTGTTTCGTGGATATCTGTTTTTGCTTGCAGGATTCCCTAAGATCGTGAAGACCCGTGCTTGTTTTCAATCCTCTAATCACCCGGTCTTCGATCTTCTGCTTATTTTGGAATCCTCAATCCTGATCATGTATATTTATTGTGTTTCCCCTTTCACACTTGGAATTACTAGCATTTTCCTTTTTCGTCCTTAAGTGTGGGGGTAAAACCTGACATTTTTGAACATTGAGGCCAATGTTCATTTCTAAGTGTGGGGGGGATTTTTATCAAAATTTGATCATACATGTGCCCGCTGTGTCCCTTACAACCCCGTTTTTACCTTAGTTTTTATTTTGTTTGGGAAAAAAATGGTGAAAATATAAAAATATAGAAATAAGTAGGCCCGTAGAACTAAGTAGCTTTTGACTTGACCGAGTTATGCACTCTAGCTTTCCCCTTAGCTTTTTAGACTAAGTGTTTGCTTAACTTTAAATTTTTGCAAAGAACGAAAAATGATAGAGTTAAATATAAGTTAGATGCTAAGCGTGGAGTAGTTGGATCTCTTTAGAGCTCATAGAGGTTAATTATGGCTTTTTGCTCCCACCAGCTTAATAAACATTATATAATTGTTAAATAAGTAAAGTTACTTTGGTTTTTGCGATTCTTAGTTTAAATCCCTTCGTAGAGATTCCTTCTAGTGAAAGTAAGGTACACATCGAGGTTCTGTCAGTGTTATCGGGAAATAGGCTACCGAGTCTTGTCGGCTAGGACGCCCGATGTCTCGGTAGTTAAAAGACCACAGGAATTGAAATTTGACTATAATAATCATAATAATAATAATGTGATAAACTGAAGCCGAAATAAGACCACTGCATCTTGTCGGTTAGGATGCCCGATTTTGCAGTCGTTTAAAGGGTGGAGGTAATAATAATAATAATAAGAACTGTGGGCTGATAAAAGTTTACTGTCTCTGGTCGGTTCGCTCCCGATGTGGCAGTCTTCAAAAGAAGGCCCATAGTGATAATAATCTGAGACTGATAAAAGTTTGTTGCATCTTGCCGGTTAAGACGCTCGATGTTGCAGCCTTCAAAAAGGTCAAGGAAATTTCTGAGGTCAAAATAAGACTACTGGCTCTTGTCGGTTAGGACGCCCGATGTGTCCGATCGAACCATGGTGTTAGTTGTTTTAAAGGTAAAGAGGGATTATATGTTGCGATTATAATGAATAATAATAAAGCCAAATTGTGTATCGGTGAAAGTTATCTAAATAAAGCCTCCATATAATGACTCGTTTGTTGAGTGGCTTGAGGATGAAATAAAAAGGATAACCCCTAAATCATGCGAAATTAGAACCTTAATGTGGACCTTATTCTCACCATATCGTCTCTTTAGGAAAGGATTTCAATCTAATTATGGTCTAAACCGGGTTTACTTTATATTAATAAGGACATAATTTATTTGTTACCAATAATAATAATAAAATCCTTAGAGGATTTAGGAATAAGGGAGCGAAAAGTAGCTAATGCGTACACAATTAGTATTTATGAGTAGTGTTAGCATCTAATCTTATATTTGACTATAATTTCATTTTAAGCTTAGTTTGGGGATTGTGAAAAGTCGAGGATGACAAACTCTCGTTCTTTGAATCTTTTAAATAAATTGTACCTTAGTTTTTATCTATTATTAAATAAGTGGTTAAAACGTGGGCGCTTGCGAATTAAATGATTTTTGAACCTTCTTAATGGACCTTTTATGTTCTTATTTAATTGTGAGGGGTCATAAGTTAAGGGGGGTTAAATTATTTATTTTCGAGTATATTTTATTTACATTGCGTGTGGGACCAGCTATAACACCCTGTGTTTTCAAGTCATTGACGACGTCAATAAATCTACTATTCATTTTTAGTATCGTACGCGATTGCTTGCGATTTCATGAATTAAGTTTAAATCGCGTAAGCTAAAAATTAGCGTTCAATGTAAACGGGCACCAAACAATTAAATGTTTACATCAAGCAAGGGTTAAGTAATTATTTTGAGGATAATTATTAACTTTGTTCATTTTATTTTTATCGAATACGTAAAGTGTAAACGTTTCACGATAAATTACGTTTAGGCATACCCGGAACCACCAAAACTTTTCTGCGCTTCAACAAATACCCACTTTTATACCCAATACATAAAATTAACTCAAATATATCATATATCTCTTGCCATAACCGAATTCATGGCTAAATATTCAAAGAAATATCATATTTGGTCAAGATTGGTCTTTATACATCCTATCACCTTAAATGAAGCCATACCTCCCATGCTTCCCATACCCTTGACCAACTTTTTCCCTAAATCACTCATCTTGTCTTGAATAGTGTTATTGACTAGCTTTTATACATATAAGTCTTGCACTCCTAAAGAAAGATAACATACACTTCATTTTACTTAGTAAAATTTCACACAACTCTCTCTTTTTGCTCTTACAAACCCACGGCATCAAACACCCAACATACTCAATCCATACCTTGATTTTATAAGAGCATACACACCTATACACATCATATCTAAGACATTCTAAGATATTTCCAAGCATTGGTTAACCATATTCAAGCTTTAATCAAGATTAAGGTTTTCAAGGGTTATTATCTTTGGATTTCTATCTAAACAAGGGTTTAGATTACATTGATCATCATCATCATACACCATAAGGTCATCTAGAACCCTTTATGTTCTTTCAATATTCATTTTATGCATATGTTAGTTCTATTGTAGCTTGAATCACCATGTAGGATTTTTAACATGTAAATGGAGTTTTTACTTGTAATGATCATTTTGCACACTATTATATATGTTGAGATATTACTAATATCATGTTAAAAGGGATGAGAAAGTATTGTACCATATTAAGTTGGTGTAAAAATGATTAACTACAAAAGTAGTAAGGTATAAAAGCAAGGTTAAAAATGGATTCAACAAGGTCACTCAAAGATTCTGTCCAAAATTCGTATATATAACACATTATTTTATATTTTTATAAAGTAGTATGATTCACGACGATTCCGAAAAGGTAAGAAACTTGTCAAACGGATTTATAACGAAAAAGTTAGAGCGAAAACGAGGTATATATTCGAGGTATAAAAATCCAGCATTTGTTAAGTTAGTGGTTTCTGTCAGGATTTTAAGATGGTATTTGCGGCACTTTCGAGTCCGTTTCGGCCTTCGGCCGAAACATGAAAGTCGTTCGGAAGGTCGTTTTACTTCCCCGCGAGGTTCTTTAAGTCTAAAAGCGAGTGATAACGGGTCGTAAGGCGGGGGCAAAATCTGGCTTTTTGGTAATTAATACACTGCATCAGATCTGATGCGAGTGCTTTTTCGCCCATTTCGGTCGAGTTTCGGGTCTCGGACAGAACTGGAAAGTTGTTCAAAATATCGTTTCGCATAAATTCTCTTTAGAACCCGAGTCATGAAAATGTGATTTAGTGGGTCATTATAGTCGGGTCAGACTTAGAAAATAAACTATAACACTACCAGGAGTAACTAATATACTACCAGTAGTAATAACTATAACTACCAGGAGTAACTACTACAGACACTAACCTAGATGAGTAACTAATATACCTAACCAGAGTAATAACAGAACTACCAGGAGTAACTAATATACTACCAGTAGTAATAACTATAACTACCAGAGTAAACTAATACACTACCAGGAGTAACTAATACCCTACCAGGAATAACTATAATTACATTATTCAGATATTTATAAATGTTTTACAATTATAAATATTTTCACTCAAACATTAGATGATGATTAGCTAACTAGACTTATGCATGGAAGAAGATTACTCAATGTGATTAGAACTTATACTCCATAAATAAAATAGGTTGCATTTTTGACGATTTTACGTGACGCTTTATTCTGCGATATTTTTGGCTTATCTGAACTCAAGGTATGTTCAATATCCCACATTTTAACGGATTTCAATCATTAAACTATGGTGGAAAACCTGCTTTTTTTATAAATTGGACGCAAAGACTATAGTGGATATTTTATAAATTGATTACATGTTGCCTAAGTAGACGATAACCCAGATTGAGCCCCCTTATCAAGAACTAGTCAAAAAAAATTTTTGCATAGATGTAGTTGTTAATTACCATTATGTGAGCGAGAATGTTATGAAAGAGTCTATTTGGGGAAACGACCTCGCCCGTCGGGTGACTACAACACCCGGAACGAACGTATAACATGTCGAATTTAGTGATGTTTTCGGTTGAACATCAAATCGGGCAGAAATTGCAATATATATTATTATTGCAAGAAGATCGTCGAGCTTCAATGTCCATGAGCTAAAAAATGTAATTCTGGTTTTGTGATGTCTGCATGGTTGGCATTATCACTGGAAAGTCTTGCGGTTCCCTTGCATATTATGATTTATCAAACCTATGAATACACCAAACATTATTTTGAACGTTTTAAAGTAAAGTTTTTTCAGAGATCAGTAAGCATAAGGTGCAAGGATACATTGTGATTTTGTTTTGGAAGGTCATTCTAAAGATATGGTTGTATTATTTTTGGGAAAACTCGGGTATTGTGAACCAGTATCTTTGTAATAAATAATAAGAACAAGTTACAAGCCTCGGGCTATTTGTATCAAAATATTTGTTAAATCCAATTGTAAACAGATTTTCAAACGACTTTTTGGTCGTTCTATATATATCTTGTGTTATTGATCTATGAAGTAACACGCCCCGGACCCGTATTCCGCTGCGACCCAATTTGGGGGTGTTACAGTAGGGCATGAAGTGCCTGAGTTAATCATCACAGATTGTGATGAAAGACTTACTTCATGGTTTTCGCATACATTACAGAAAGCCTTAGGGACGCGATTGGAAATGAGTACGGCTTATCATCCTCAGACGGATGAATAAAGTGAGCGTAAAATTTAAAACCTTGGAGGACATGTTGAGAGCGTGTGTGATGGACTTTGGTGGTAGTTGGGATAATTACCTACCTTTAGCTGAGTTTTCCTATAACAATAGTTTATCATTCCGTTATTTGATTGCTCCATTTAAAAAGCATTGTTAGGAAAGAAGTGTAGTCGCCCGGTTTGTATAGGTGGGATGGGAAATGAGAAAGTAGGTTAATTGGACCGAAATTAGTGCAAGAGACGACTGATAAAGTAGTCTTGATAAAGGAAAAGCTTAAAACGGCAAGAGATTGTCAAAAGAGCTATGCTGATAATAGGCGCAAGCTACTAGAGTTTGAGGTTGAGGATCAAGTGTTACTGACGTGTCACCTGGAAAGGTGTATGGGCGTTTGAAAGAATACATGTAGAATCAATGTTATCTAGGACCATTAAAATGCTTGAAAGGTCGTTCCTGTAGCTTATCGATTAAGATTTCACCAGAATTGAGTAGCGTAACACACACATTTCACGTGTATGAACTTGAATAATGTGTTTGAAGACGGATGCAAATTTGCATGTGCCACTAGACGAGATTAAGGTTGACAAAACCCTTCATTGTTGAGGAACCCGTATAAATTATGGATCGCGAGGTTAAGAGTTTGAAACGTAGTAAGATTTCTATCGTTTAAGGTTGTTTGAAATGAAATCGTGGCCAGTGCTTCACCTGGAAACTGAGGACCATATGAAATTAATATGACCTTGAATTGGTTTTGCTGATTGTGGGGGCCGCTAAACTACTAGTTAAATTTCAGGAACGAAATTTTCCTAAGGAGGATACCGTTATCAACCGTGACTTGAGCAGGTTAGTCAAACCATTAGAGTTTGCTAAAAGTATTTATATGTTTATATTTGTATGCTTATGTGATCGATATGAGTATTTGATATCATCCTGATGCGTGTTCATCTATCAGTGATTGATTGGTTGTTTGATAGCTATTCATTCGGTCGAACATATTAGGTGACAATTGAAATGATGTCATGATTTATTGCGAAATCGTATTAATTTGGTTGAATAGTTGATATATGAGCGTAAATAGTATATAATGTATTATTAGGTTTTTTGTTAAGTCTAGTATTTAAATTAATTAAGCGTAGGTTTTTCTAAATTAGGGGAAAGTATTTTATAAAAAATTAATTAAGCGTATATTTTTCTAATTTTGGAAAGTAATTTATGAAATGAAATTTATAAATAGTAAGTTTAAAACTAGTTTTCATTTAAAAGGTTTACTAAATTAATAAAGGGTTTTTATAAAAAATAACAAAATAAGGGTAAATATATATTTAATAATCATAAAAAAAAATTAAAGGGGTGTTTTGTTCGGCCGGTTATAGGAAAAGAAAAAAAAGGAAAACTAATTTGTTTACAATTAGGAAACTAGGTATTATAAAGACAAAATTTAGAAAACCTTAAATCACTTTTTCTCTCCCTCTTGTTCTTGTGTTCGGCCGAAACCCTCAAAGAAGAAAAAAAATATTTTTTTATCAAGAACCAAGGTGGTGATTCAAGTGTAATCGGGTGAAAGGTTTAGGTATGATTTTAATTAAGTTCTTGTTTAAATATTTATAATCATGTAACTTTAATTGATGGATAAATTAGGGTTTATAATTTTCTGTAAATTAATGATATAAAACTATATGGGTGTGTTCGGGAATAGATTTAGAGCATGTTGGTGTAAACGGTTTAGATTAGAACGCGTTAATTTGAAAGTTAGGGTTTGGCAGAATTTTAGGTCATGTTGATCGAATGATATCTCATTGATAAAAACGAGTTATGCTATGAATCTTATGCCTAAACTTAAGTTCAGAGAGTCTAGTTTTCAAAAAGTCCAGCCCCGAAAGGTTTTGAGGTCGGAAAGTTAGTCAAATAATTTTTACAAGAAAAGTTGTCGAAACAGTAAATTCGGGTCAGATTTGGGTCTGATTTCGGGGAGTAAAACCCCTACTTAGAAGTTGAGTCAAGGCTTGAAAAAAATCAGAGATCATATTTTATGTGTCTATTAACTCCAGCTCAAAGCACAAGTCCTAAAACATTGTCTAAGTATTTTTAGAAAAATCAAACTTTTTGGTGTGCGTTCAGATCCGAATTTGAGTACTTTGTGATGTTGAATTTTTATAAAATAGTTAGACTCAATATTATTTTTTTCTAAAAAATCACAGTAGTTCATAACCCATTAGAAAAGTAGAGAAAAACAATTTGATGATTTAGTATTTTATTTGTAGTCATGAAGTGACTAAAAAATTCTGCCAAAAAACTAGAAAACTTGGATAAA
>BQNB010067916.1:0-34021 GCA_026074375.1 Tanacetum coccineum | reverse complement strand
ATCTGATAGATTGGAAAAGACTTGTGTGCTGCGTGGGCAACAAAAATCCGAACTGCTTCCAAGCGAGCAACTGGAGCAACAAGTCGTGCTTTGTTGCGAATTACAGTCTGATCTTCATCCTTCTTGTTCTTCCATAACCACTTTAGCTTTATAATCATCTTTCCAAATGGTTTGTCGACTAGTTCCCAGACTTTTAGTCTGTTGAACTGATGAAGTTCATCCTGCATTGCTTCGATCCATGCATGATCAACCATTGCCTCCTTAATGTTCTTCGGTTCAACAATACTCACGGTGAGCGCGAACATACACATTTCAGCATCTGTGGCAAGCTGTCGTCTTGTTTGAACTGGCATGGTTGGATTTCCACGAACTTGTTCTAATAGATGATCTCTGGTCCATCGGTAATAATGACTTTGTGGTTGAAATGAATGCCCATCGGTATTATTAATGTTGCGTGTATACCCGTGTACAAAAAGGATTGATAAATTCAGCTTCTTGAAACGATGCATTCGGTGCTTGATCATTGTTGTTTTCCTCAGCGAGACCGTGTGTTGGATTGTAATATTCTTCAAGTAAAGGACTGAAGAGAAATTCTAACCCTTGTTGTGACGAATCTGTTTTTTCTGCTGTAGGAACAACATTTTGTCTTGGGGGCTCGGGGTCAGAGTTGTCATAATCTGACGCCTTTAGTCCTTGAGGAACGAGGCCTTAAGATACATTTTCAACAGACATCTCTTGTCGTTGTGGTGCGAGGTCTGAACTGTTGTGATCAGACATCATGTAAACTTTGAGGAACGAGGCCTGAAGTGTTATTTTCAGCAGACACCATTTGTCGTTCATCAGATCAAAATTCCTTGAAGCCCTATTTTCTGAGATATCTGTCTTTTCCGCAATCAAACTCTGAGTCCTTCCTTTATAGGATTGAACGATGTACATGTACTTAAGAGAGTACCTGCACTAACATCAAGAGCTAGTTCGCTTTCACATTGGTTAGCGATATCTTCTTTTGAACCATTTGGGGGTTCACTGTCAACCTTTGTTGTGCTAGAGGTGAATATCTTTCCGGTTGGAACCTAGCATGCGGCGGTTGCAAACTGCTTCAGCACCAAAATGATAATGGAAGCTTTAGAAGATGAAGCATCGTTCGTAGAAGCACCTAAACCAGAGTAGTACGGTTCGCTATTTTTCGACAACGCCGTTCTGTTCAGGGTGTTTCGAGGAGAGGGGATGTTGGATGTGCAATGCCTTCTTCCTTTGATATACGCAATGTAGTGTCTTGTTCAAGAATTCCGTGCCTCTGTCAGTTGAATAGTAAATAAATTGAGTTGAATTGCGGTCGAAGATCATCTGTAAGGAAAGTCTTTGAGAACTTCTGGTGTTTCATCCTCGGATCATAGAATAAGAGTTCCAAAGAGTATTTAAAATAGTCATCATCAATCTACCAGAATTGATGTGACTTCTTCCATTTATACTTGCAACGCACATTTGGTCCCACACAAGTCCATGGGTTTGTGAAGCAAATTCAGCCTCCTTTGGAACTAGGAACTGCTATTTGTCTTGAGTACTGTGGCGGAGCATGTAGTAAATAGGGTAAGGGCCGTTGCCCACGAAAATGGCGATTTTTTTTTTTGTGCCAAAAAATTGTATTTTTATGGCCTTATTTTTAGTTTGCCCCAATCCTATATCTCAATTGCCTCGATAAGGCTGCCTTAAATATGTAAAAGCTATTGAAATGTTGCTAAAATGTCGCTATAAAACTGCTAAAATGCTACTAAAAACGGCTAAAAAGTGCTAAAACGCTACTAAAAAACTGCTAAAAAGCTGCGGTTTTTGAAGCTGTTTTCGGAGAAATTTTTTTTGCCCCCTATATCATAATTATGGCTCCTCGCCAATGGTCATGAATCGAACATCTTCTTTTTGCTTTACTCATTTCACAAGACGAACAAAGTTGATTCCTTGACCATATTTCAACTTATGTGTAAGCCATTCACAAACCTCTTTCTTGAGAGTAAGTGATGTAATCAAAGTTAAGAGGAGAAAGCCTCTCGATGCCATAACCATGCTTGAGTTGGTGAAGCTTTAGCATGAAACAAAGTGAGTTGTGAAGTTGATTCTGAAGAGATATTGTGTAGATGATCAGATCTCGACTACCCAGTTAGTAATTCGTTTCCTGAAGATCTCTCACAAAAAATGTAGATTTCCTGAAGGAACCTCCTAAATCAGAATCAAACGATTGACCAACCGAGGAAAAGATTGTGTTTGAGGCCTTCCGACGTAATAAAACCTCGTTTGTTCGTACTTTTCCTTGTTCAGATCACATAACCAAGATTAGAGCAAAATGTCAATTCCTAACGAAACTGTACTAGAAAATTTTCTCCACATAAATTACACAGCAGCTTGAGATTGCCGGTCATGTGCTTTGTGCATCCTAGAGTCAGAATCGCGCATGAATTGGGATGAGTTGTACAATTTGTAAGAGAGTTAGAGGACGATGGAACATTCAGACAAATTGAGATCTAAGGAATTTGATTATTTTCAGACATTAGTTATCTAGAGACAATGTCTATAGTAGGACTCAATACTTGTTGATCATCCATCTTTCCTAATCTTAGGAAAGTTGTATTTTCTTTTTGGTCCTAAGTGTTTGTCCCTGTATAACCTAGTTTGACATCTGTAGCTATACACTTTTCCATGACTGTATTTGTTGTTTCGTCTCATACAACTCCGTATAGTAACTCTTGGATTTTTCTTAATTGTGGTTTTTGATTGCAACTGTTTTCTTATGGGTGTTGACAAACAGTTTTGTTTGCGGTTGCTCTTAGGTTTACTAGGCACTAATAGGCATACTTAGGCTTCTTAGTTCTAGCATTCAGTCTTTCAAGTATGATAAAAAAAGCATCATGATTGTAATTAAACACACTCATTTTCAAAATGTAAGATAAATCAACTTTACATTCGGAGATCTGAAGTTTGAACTGTCATTACTTCAGTTAAAGAATTGTTTTTCTTAGAAATTCTATAAATCATTATGGTTGTTTCTTCTACTTCCTTCTTTGTAACTTCATCTTGACTAATGTTTGGCAACTGGAACTTATCTTTTCACTTTGTATAGCTCTTAAGATTGTGGTCTGCTAACACTAGTAGTCGTGAAATTACTCCTGAGATTTAGACATTAGTTGAGGATTACGTATTCTAGAAGCATGAGGCAAAACTTGTGGTTGTTGTAGTTTGTTGTTGTGGTGGTCGGCAATTCTTTAACATTCCTGGTTTAAGCACATTTATGTTTCGAATCGATTGGTTTCTATTCTGAGGTTAACTCTTGTTGAGTGATGGTTTTAATAAAAAATCGTCCACATTAGTTTTATTAACGACTGTTTGTTTGAAATTCTCATTTTAGGAGAATTGAAATAGGAGTCGATTTCCTAAAACTGATGGTTTAGGAATCCGATTGAGCATTTGGTTGTAGAACAACAGATGGTTTAATCAAACCGAGTTTCCACAGATTTTCCTTTTGTTTCCAGAATGAGTTCTATAACTTCATTTATCAATCAAGCCTTCCCAACCTATTCCTTGAGTAAACGATAAACAACCCCGAGTCTTGCCTATACTACACTACAACGATTAGGGAGTTGTAAAACTTCTCGTGTAGAAGTCCTACGACGACCGCACATCAAGTTTTTGGCGCCGCCGCCTGGGGAATAGTTTGGTTCTAATCATAGTTTAGCTTAGTTCTAATCGCTTGAATCCTTTCAAGTGAGACTTTAATTTCTGCATATTAGCTTTCTTGTAGTCTATCTTTTCTTAGTTTTATTTGTTTCGTAACTCATTCTCGTCAACCACCATGGGAGACGAGAATCCTATCTGTACTCTAGGAGACTACTCCAAACCTAGCCACGAGGGCTATAGGAATACCATTGAGCTCCCCGTAGAGAACAATGTGGTACCTCTTCGATCCGACACCATTCGGTTGGTGCAAACCGGATGCTTATTCCACGGACTTCGGTTCGAGGACCCAAATCAACACCTCAAGGTGACAATAGGGAAAGAACGCGCCTGTGTTTATTTTAATTTTCCCCTCGCGATCAACTAGCAATTGGCTTGAACGCCTTCCAGCAGGATCCATCACCACATGGGAGGATCTTACTACCCGATTCCTTGCTCAATTCTTTCCACCGGGAAGGACCGCAAAACTCCGCAATGATATCCTGATGTTCCAACAACATCATGGAGAATCTTTATCCGAATCATGGACTCGTTTTAAGGACTTACTCTAAAAAGTCCCTCATCATGGCATAGATCATTGGCTTCAAATCCAAATTTTTTATGATCATGTCTCCTTTCATCTTAAGTGTGAGAATGACCGTGCCGCTAGCGGCAAACTCCGCAATAAGAACACCGACGAATCTTAGGAAATCATTGAGAACCTCGCCCTCTACGACCATGAAGGCTGGGATGAAATAAATGAATTTGTCAAACCGGTCAAGGCCATTGCTATACCTCATGGCATCCCGAAAACACCTGACCGGAGACTTCTCGAGCTCGAAGACCAGATTAGTTTCTTACTAAAAGGGTCACGACCGACGCCCACATCGAGCTCAGCACACGCCCCTCAAGCTTTTGTCAAAGCAGCCCATCCGAACTCCCATCCGCAAAATCAAAATGAACCACCAACTCTGAACACTTTCGCTTTTCATGAACCTACAGGTCCAAGCCCTCAACCACAAGCGTTAGAAACCACTTTTGAAATTCAAATGAGAGACTACATGGCAGCACACACCGAAATAATGGAAAGATTTAAGAACACCATCTTCAAGCAACGCGAGGAAATCAATGGTAGGATGACTGAAATGTTCAAACTTATCAAAGAACTCACGACCAGCAGAACCCTTGAGAAAGTATTAATAAGTGAAGAAGCCAAATTCCCCGTCACCAAGAATGGAATTCTATCTCTCTGGAAAAAGGAGAAGAAGAGAGGAGTAACGAGAGGAAGGTAACACCCAACAACACTGAAAAACCCACCAAGACAGGAATAAAAATACTGGTAAAGGAGGTCGAGACAAAGGATGAAGCTGAAAACAGGGCCGGAAACGAATCAATCAAAACACCTGAGAGCGAGGAAGTAGTTGAAGCATCC
Organism: Tanacetum coccineum; assembly: GCA_026074375.1. Classification (NCBI taxonomy): domain Eukaryota; kingdom Viridiplantae; phylum Streptophyta; class Magnoliopsida; order Asterales; family Asteraceae; genus Tanacetum; species Tanacetum coccineum. The sequence continues at coordinate 28,887 of BQNB010067916.1, read as the reverse complement.
GGTTCTCAGCCTGTAGCATATTACCTGAAGCATAAGATAAATAAAAAGCTTATCAAGGGACTAGTTAACAATAACAGATTCAATAACTCTCTTTCAGGAGCCCGAGTTGGAAAGAAAAAGAAGAAAGCATATAATGTATTACCTGGGGGGCCTGTTTACGAAGCGACTCTCAAGAAGAAAATAACAAAGAAGGAGGACATCGAAGGAAACTTCAAAATACCTTGTAGCATAGGATGCCTTAAGTATGTAAATGCCCTCGTCGATCAAGGGTCCGATGTAAACGTCATGCCTTACTCCACCTAGATGAAACTCACTGACGAGAGACCTGCCGAGACCGACATTAGATTCTCATTAGCTAGCAACTCGTATATCTATCCCTTAGGAATAGCTAAAGACGTGTTAGTAGAGGTTGCCGAGCATATATACCCCGCGGACTTCGTAATTATGGACATTAAGGAAAATGAAAAGAGGCCTTTCATTCTTAGAATAACATTCCTAACAACGGTAAAGGCCTCAATTAAGTTTGACACAGGCACCATAACTCTAAGGTTAGGAAAAGGTAAAATTAGTTTCTATAGGATACCTGAACCCCTCTTTCATGTCAAAAAAGGAATCAAGAACGACATAGAACCTATAGCTCCCACTATGACTGTTAATAGGCTAGTCCTAGAATGGGGAGAAAGGATAAGACTTCCTCAAGAAAAGGAGATGGAATTTAATCAATGAAGAAGCAAGAATTTTAAAGATGAGCGCCCTGCTCTTAAAGAAGAAGAAGAGGGAGTGGAAGACGAAGGAGAAGTCACGTAAGAACGTGTAACTTCGAGTCTAGCTACAAGACTTATTAATAAAGAAAAGCGCTTCTTAGGAGGCAACCCAATTTACCTTTCCCGCATATTAGGAGTGTCTCGTGTGTTTTAATTCTTTATAGTTTGTTTTATTATGTTTGAACTATCTTGTAATCATGCTTTGTTTGTCTTTAACTTCGTCTTAATTTCAATCAAAGGTATTTTGCAACAATAAGTGTAGGGGAATTTATTCGGCTTTTGAGCCAAGTTCAAGCATGTTTAATAAACTGTTTAGATTAATTCGCATCATATGATTGAATTATGAAATCTCAGGTTTTATGTAGCTATTTGTACAGGAATTAACTTATGGAATCAAGTGCGAGAAATTTTTCACCAAAAACAAATTTTTTTGTTTTCACAGAATGTGGAGACGGCGTCACGATTAACACGCGACGTCGTCACCGCGACACATGTGACGGGGTCACACCAACCCCGACGACGTCAAACGCCCAGGTCTAGAAAACTTAAAATTTTTAATTCTTTTTGAAAATAAAACTTGTACAACATTTAAAATATGTAATATTCTTTTATAAACCTGCATAAAACCATGAATCTAACAATTCTCTCATCATGTCTTTACTGTTTTATCAAGTCGAACCTTAAATTCACATTGTATATTTGGTAAAACGCACATTTTAGGCTTGGTATAGTTGTCTTTGTCTTTAATTACATGTTATATTTGATGAGCAGAAGCTTGGAAGTTCTTATGAAGTTTTACTGGATGATTCTTTTGGAGGACGATTTAACCAATTATCACATGTTTCTTCTTATTAATTGTAAGCAATACCAAGTGATTACTTATTTTTATTTCCATGTTTTTCTTTTTCCCTTTATTCGTTCTTACGGGTACTTCTATAGAACATTGGGGACAATGTTCAACTTAAGTGTAGGGGGGAAATAAGCCTTAGAAACTATTTTTTCATTTGTCATTTGCTTTGTTCCTTAAAATGATGGGTAATATATCAAAACATATCATAAGAGGTAATTTTTACCCAAATTTAAAAAAAATTATGACACATACCGACGAAAATCGAGTATTAATAGCGTCTCATGGATAGGAATTTATATGACTAGCACAAAAACCCTTAAATTCCACCCCCATAATGTGAGGTTCGCCCTTAGATATTATACCTTTAGCTTGTTCGAGTTAAGGAGTGAGAAATCATGTGTGTCTATTCCGTCGTTATGGATGTGTATGTGTGGTTTGACGCCTTTTCTGGAACTTGGTATCAATTACTTTAGACATTATGAGAGTGTACCGTAGCATATAAATTTTAAAACAAGTTTATGTTGAGATGCAATCCCGAGAACCTGCATAGTAATTTTTAGGATTTGCTTGATAAGAGCATTAGGATTAACCATGTATTAAAACCTGTAATTGTTATGATTGTCACTACCGATCATAAAACAATCCACACCCTTGCCCTGCCACTCATATTTTGTGGCAGGATAACCCCTAGTACAACCCTCGAGCCTAACCTTCACATGGTTCTCGTAATTTTTATCCGTGGGGATTCCAGATTTATTAATGAAGATCATTGTCACCCCTTTAAACCAATCGTTACGACCCAAAAAGTCTTAGCCTACCTTGTATGAACTCACTTTTTAGTACATTATTGTGATAGACCCAAGTTAATTATTCTGAGTACACGGTTTGCAAAGTCCCCTTAATCCATGTACATACAGTTTTAGGACATTGAAGATTCATGGTAGTATTTATTTCACGAAAGAATTTGGAAGGAAAGTTAAGTCAATACCCCCATATGTTTGTCAAATGATCTCCATGTTATTTTGATCCACCTCAATACGGGTCATTAGTTAGATTGTAAATAACCGAGCATGTAAAAACACAAGTGTAGGGTAACGATATTATAAACCTCCCATGTTGAATGTATTATGTTATTAAAAAATGAGAAAAGAAAAAGAAAGAATAATGTAGAGTTGTGTAGAGTTTGTATATCTTCGACGAGCTTGCTTAGTAACACAAACAAAGTGTATTCATGTAAATAATTAGCTAACCCTTCCACCCCAAATTCACATTCACCCAAAGCCACCTAAATGTATCCCATCTGTTTTTGTTTCCTTTATATGTTATCTTACACCTACACCCCACAATCCTTTAAAATACCTCTTAGATAGTAATGAATAATACTTACACCTAGCGGTGGAGGTTTGATCCATTACCAAGCCTATGGTAATTTATATGCAATGGACAGGTAAAGAGTGTTGATTTTCTCTGTTTCCCCATATGTTATAATACATCCGAGTGAAAGAAGAAATCCCAAACAACGTAAAACCACCTATGTGAGAGTGCTAGTATACTTTCCGTGCTGTTAATTACGAGGTCTAAAAGGTTGTGTTGTAAAATACTTTTAAAGAGTAGGTAAAATGACCCCTTATATTGTTATTGTCTAGATAGAAAATCCCATTTGCTTAAAGACAAGCAAATCCCAAGTGTAGGGATATTTGATGAGGTGTCATTTTATACACTTATTTTGGGTGTCTTTTAAAAACCCCCTAAATCATGTATTTATGCCCAAAATATGTACTTAATAGTTCCTTTTTAGGTATTTTGCATTTGGAAGACATTTAGAAGAATTACACGTGACTTGGCGCAATTTGGAAAGAAACAGACAAGACTACGGACCTACACCAACATTGCTCAAGAATTTCTCTATAGTGGCTGGAGACGGCGTCACCAATATAACGTGACGCCATCACAACGAAGACCAAGACGGCGTCACTGGATCTCACGACGGCGTCAGAGTACACAACCCAACCTATTATCTAGAATATTCTCTTTCATGACGGCGTCACGATTAAAATGCGACGCCGTCGCAGTGATTTTCCTATATATACAAACCCGAAATTAGGGTTTTGTATGTGTAACTTTAGAATAAAAAAGGGTACGAACCTAGTTTGTATTAGCAGTTTTGTTAGGACGATTTTAGGGCCCAAAACCCTATTGACTTCCTCCAACTCATGTCTTAGGATCAAGTAAGGTTTAATTATTCATTTCGAATATGTCTATGTTGTTGTTTAGTATATCATCATAAGTTCAATGCTTTTATTAACATGCTTGGCTAAGCCTCCTATTGTATTATTTATATTTTGTATGAAACCTAGAATGTAGAACTTAGTGGTGTAGCTTCTAGTGATGGATGTGCATGTTAGTCTTAAGAAAACCAGCTTTTGTCTCAACACTGTTGATATATAATATTGAGCACGTTGGACATATCAAACAGTGATCAGACAAAAGCTGGTTTTTCTAAGACCTAACATGCACTTCCATCACAAGAAGTGCAACACACAAAGATCAACATTCTAGTTTCATACATTTAAATAAATACAATAGGAGGCCTTAGCCAATGCATGTTAATAAGCAAGACTAGATGAATCAAACAACACATAGACATATGAATGATAAATAAACCTTACTTGATTTAAGTACATGAGTTGGAGGAAGTACAAAAGGGTTTTTAGGCCCTTAAAATCGTCCCTAACAACTGCTAAACAACTAGGGTTCGTACCCATATTTATTCTAAAGTACACGATTCAAAACCCTAATTTCGGGTTTGTAATATATAGGAAAATCACTGTGACGCGACGCATTTTAATCGTGAGCCATCATGAAAAAGAATATTATAGATCATGTTTGGGTCGTGTACTCTGACGCCGTCGTGAGATCCAGTGACGCCGTCTTGGTCTTCGTTGTGACAGCGTCACGTTATACTGGTGATGTCGTTTCTAGCCATTATAGAGAAATTCTTGAGCAATGTTGGTGTAGGTTCGTAGTCTTGTTCGTTTCTTCTCCAAATGAGCCCAAGTCACGTGTAATTCTTCTAAATGTCTTCCAAATGTAAAATACCTGAAAAGGAATGATTAAGTACCTATTTTGGGCATACATACAGGAATTAGGGTTATACGACCCCAAAAAAGGTGTAATAAAATGACACCTCATCAAATACCCCTACACTTGGATTTTGCTTTGTACCTCAAGCAAATGTGAGACTTTTCTACCTAGACAATAACAATATGAGGGGTCATTTTACCTACTCTTTAAAAATATTTTACAACACAACCTTCTAGACCTCATAATTAAAAGCACGGAAAGTATACACTAGCACCTCACATAAGTGTTTGGGATTCTCTCTTTCACTCGGGTGTATAATAACATATGGGGGAAACAGAAAATCAACACTCATTACCTGTCATAGCATATAAATTACCATAGGCTTGGTAATGGATCAAACCTCCACTCAAGGTGTAAGTCTTTATTCCCATTTACTATCAAGATTTATTTAAAGGGTTGTGGGGTGTAGGTGTAAGATAAAATATAAAGGAAACGGAAACGGATGGGATACATTTAGGTGGCTTTGGGTGAATTTAGAGTGGAAAGGTTAGCTAATTATTTACACGGATACACTTTGGTTTGGTTGCTAAGCCAAGACTCGGACGAAGATATACAAACTCTACACAACTCTACATCAATCTCTTTCTTTTTCTTTTCTTATTTTTTTTAATAACATAATACATCACATGTGGTTTATAATATGTACCCCTATACTTGAGCTTTTACATGCTCGATATTTACAATCTAACTAATGACGTATTTGATGTGGATCAAAAATTACATGGAGAACATTGACAAACATCATGGGGTATTGACTTAACTCCTTCCCCATTCTTTCGCGAAATAAATACTACCATGAATCCCAATCGTCCTAAAACTGGATAAGGACTTAGCAACCGTGTACTCAAATAATTAACTTGGGTTATCACAATAAAGTCAAAAAGAGAATACAAGGTAGGCTAGACTTATTTGGTGTAACGATTGGTTTAAGGGTTAACAATGATCTTCATTAATAATCTGGAATCCCACCAGAAAATTTACGAGAACCATCAGAATGATAGGCCAGGAGGGTTGTACTAGGGGTATCCCTGCACTAAAAATGAGTGCATGGCAAGGGTGTGAGATAGTTATATGATCGGTGTGACCATCATAACAATTACAGGTTTAAAACATGGGTTAATCCTAATGCCTCTTATCAAGCAAATCCTAATACTTACTATGCGGTCTCGGGATGCATCACAATAACAAGTTCTAGAATTTAATATGCTACCGGTACACTCTCATAATCCTAAAGTAACTGATACCAATGTTCCAGAAAAGGCGACAAAACCACGCATACACATCCGTAACGACAGAATAGACACACATGATTGCTCACTCCTTAAGTCGAACAAGCTAAAGGTATAATATCTACCGAGACCTCACATTATGGGGGGGGGGGGAGGTTTTTTGGAGGGGAACAAATTTTTTTTTAAGTTTTTTGTGCTAGTAATATAAATTCCTATCCATGAGACGCTATTAATACTTGGTTTTCGTCGGTATGTGTCATAAAAAATTTTAAATTTGGGTAAAAATTACCTCTTATGCTATGTTTCGATATATTACCCATCATTTTAAGGACAAAGCAAATGGCAAATGAAAGAATAGTTTCTAAGGCTTATTCCCCCTACACTTAAGTTGAACATTGTCCCCAATGTTCTCTAGAAGTACCCGTTGAAACGAATAAAGGGAAAATAAAACAAGGAAAAGAAACTAGTACTCCCATGGTTTACTCAATAATGGAGAAGAAACATGCGATAACTGGTTAAATCATCCTCCAAGAATCATCCTATGAAAGCATCCTAAGATCTTCTAAGCTTCTTCTCATCAAATATAACCTGTAATCAAAGACAAAGACAAAGACAACTACACCAAGCATAAAATGTGCGATAGACAAATATACAATATGAACTTAGGGTTCAACTCGATAGATAAGATGAGAGAATTGTTAAACTCATTAGGTTTTTTTTGCAAGTTTATAATAGAAGAATATATATTTTAAATGTTGTGCAAGTTTTATTTTCAAAAATAATTAAAAACTTTGAGTTTTCTGGACCTGGGCGTATGACGCCGTCAGGGTTGTTGTGACCCCATCATAGGTGTTGTGGTGGCGGCGGCGCGTGTAAATCGTGACGCCATCTCCACGCTCTGTGAAAATGAAATTTTTGTTTTTGATGAAATTTTTTCCTGCACTTGATTCTATAAGTTAATTTCTGTACAAATAGCTGCATAAAACCTGAAATTTAACATTTTAATCATATGACTCGAAACTAACGCGAATTAATCTAAACAATTTATTTAACATGCTTGAACTTGGCTCAGAAGCCGGATAAATTCCCCTACACTTATTATTTGCAAAATACATTTGATTGAATTTAAGACGAGGTTAAAGACAAACAAAGCATGATTACAAGATAGTTCAAACATAATAAAACAAACTATAAGGAATTAAAACACACATGACACTCCTAATTTGCGGGAAATGTAAATTGGGTTGCCTTCCAAGAAGCGCTTTTCTTTATTAACGAGTCTTGTAGCTAGACTCAAAGTCACATGTCCTTACGTGACTTCTCCTTCATCATCCATTCCTCTTAAGTATTCGGGTCTAAGTTCTAGGCATTCTTTGTAAAATACTAGTATCTTGCTCATTACATACTCTACTCCTCTTCTCTTATCTTCCTCGTTCCTAAGATAGACTGATTTGGTATGCTCCTTTTCCAAGTTTGACAGTGAATCGTATTGTTCTATCTTATGAGGCATCTTATAGGCAACTTCATCAGTCCTGTTAATGAATCTTACGAATCCTTCGGGTGGGTCGTGAGTCATGTTGGATATCTCTACAAAAGGTCTCCCTAGTACTACTTGCAATAGCCTAGGGTCTATGATTGAACTAATATCCTCGACAATCATGAAGTTTATGATATATGTGAAGTTTCCTATGAAGATGTGCATTCCTTTAATCCTTCCTATGAAATTACTAACTATTCTATTTGAATCTTCCTTAGGGTTGAGTTTTCTCCTCATGATCCAATTATACATCATTCGGATCATGATATTAAGGGGGGGAGTTAAGGTCAATATAGGCCTTTTCTACATGCACATGCCCAATGTTGCATGGTATCTTGAGGTTTGATGGGCATCCTTCTATAGTGATGGGGTTTCATAGAAATATTGAAGGTATTGGGCCACACATGATGTATTTATTGTACGCGAGTTCACTCCTAGTCAGGAATATGTCAAAATACTCCACTTCTTGCACTCCTGCTTCGGGTTCCTCCTTGTAGGAATTGTCATCCTTTGGGATTATCTCGATAAACATCACATCTCCATCTTCCTCTTTGATGCAAATGAGTTCAACGTTTGGCGATGAGGGAACCAATCCGAGCGATTCAAAGAGTGAATTGAATTTGAGGACTTTTTTGGTGATGAATGAAATTGATAGATCGGGTGATGTAGGAGAGTCAGGATGGTTTTTCGGGCTGTCTCCCTCTTCTTCCTCATTCTTTTCGGTTTTGTCGTTATAGGAATTGCATTTTTGCTTGGGATGGATTGTGATGATGTTAATCGAACTGTGAATTTATGTTGAGCATTGCGGGTCCATTGTTGGGTAAGAACGAGTAGACGAAACTGGATGAGTCCTCAGTTTTGGGTTCTTAATCGTATCGCTAGGTAATGTGCCCGCTATTCGATCGGCGATGGCCTTGAACACAGTGTCGATTTTGTTGGTCATCTCACTTTGCTGTTGTTTGAAATCGGCTTCAAACTTGGACAATCTAGCGTCTTAAGATGCCATGAAGTTGGAAACTAGTCCTTCTATATTCGATTGGTTGTTAAAATTTTAAGGACGGTTGTTGAAGGAATGGTTTGGGATTGAACCGTTGGGTTGGAACCGGTTAGGTGGGTTTAAGAAATTGTTTTGGGAATTCTGGGGTTGTCTCCACCTAAGGTTTGGGTGACTTTTCCATGACGGGTTATAGGTGTCACCAAGATTATTTTGCCCGGGCTTGAAAGTATACCACTTACCTGCCGCTTCATCGGTACGCGAGGATGCGTATTCAACAAAGGCTTGTTCGGGATCTTCCATGCAATACTGAGTGTCGTGAGGACCACTGCAAATCTCACATGAGGTAGTAATTTTGTTCATTTAAGTAGGTTGTGTCGGAGCAAGATAAGCTTCCATTAAGTGTTGAACTTGATTTTCAAGCTCGATTTAGTGGCAGAGGTCGGATGTACTCACGGGACATCTTGAGGCAAACGATTGCCTTGTATCAGGCTTATCAATATCCCTTGCGGTCGTTCAAAATTTCATTGCATGAGAGGGCGAGGGTCTCTATAATGCCCCGGAGTTTTCAGCGTTAGAGGTCACGTCCAGCTTTCAAGGTCGATTGGTCAAATGGTTCGTTATTGTGACTGGATTGACATGGGTCTTAAAAAAATTTAGGATCTTGAAGGCAAAGGTCTATGCCTTGAATGAGGGACTTTTTGGCATAAGTCCTTTAATAGGAGTCCCATGATTCGGCTAAATATTCTCCATGATGTTATTAGAACATCAGGATATATTGCGGAGTTTACGGTCCTTCCCGGTGGAAAGTATGCTAGCAAGGATATCGGGTAGTAAGATACCTCCCATGTGGTGTTGTGATCCTGCAGGAAGGTGTTCAAGCTAATTGCTATCTTGATCGCGAAGGGAAAATTAAAATAAACGCAGGCGCGTTCTTTCCTTATTTTCACCATCAAGGTCAAGTGAGTCCATAAGTTTAAGAAAATCCTTGAGGTGTTGGTTTGGATCCTCAGACCGAAGTCCGTGGAATTTGCAGCATCCTATTTTGGCACCAACCAGGCACTGTGTCTAGATCGAAGAAGAGACCACGTTGTTCACTACGGAGGAGCTCGATGGTATTCTATAGCCCTGTAGCTAGGTTTGGGGTTAGTCTCTAGAGTGAGGATTATGATTCTGTCGCCCATGCGTGGTTGAGAGAAATGGGAACAAATAATCACAAAGAAAGAAGACTACAGAAAGCTAATATGACAGAATTAAGTCTTACTTGAAAGGATTCAAGTCGAGTTGAACTAAGTAAACAATGATGTCAACACCTAACTTATTCCCAAGCTGGCTGGCGCCAAATACTTGATGCGGGGTCTCGAAAGACTTTTAACACGAAGTTTTACAATCTTCCCTAGGACAGCACCTAATGGTTGTAGTAGTAATGCAAGATGTATAGGGGTTGCTATTGTTTACACGAGGAATAGTATTTGGGAAGCACTTGATCACGGTCTAACAGAATTTAAGGGTTGAAAGAAGATTATTTAGTGTTTTTATGTTTTATGGAAAGCTTGTAAATCATATAATTGGAAGAGGTGGGTTTGGTTTTTAGAATTAATAACTAAGCTTATAATCTCGCTAATGGCTTGATAAATAAGATAAAATAGATGTGTTTATTTTAAATCGCATGTATTACACTCCCTGATTGCCTTCTCCTAGTGTTGGTGCCTTGTCTCCCTTGTGATGCGTCTATTGTAATTATTTACTAAGTAATGAAGTATTACACTGATCCCAGCCGTATACTTAGTCTTGTACGCTCTTAGAGCAACGCACAAGTAAGGTATATGAAAACTATTTCATGGCCTCCTGAGGCTTGTTCACTAAGTATCATGGGAAATATTTTAAAGTGGATCAACATATTAGGTGGCAAGTGTATGAAGACTGTTACTTGTTGGGAAGCTTTATACACCAATATGTTTTCCTAGACATTATCCAAACAATGATGCAGACAAAAGCTGGGTTTTCTAAGACCTGTAACACAAAAATAATGACATCATCCAAGAGAAGCAACACCAATAATGATCCTTACTTTCCTAGGTTTTATACAATCATAAATATAACACTATAGGAGGTTTAGCCAAGATGGTTAAAAAGATAAAGCAAGAACATAGATGAATCAAAAAGATCATAGATTATTGAATGATTAAATAAACTTTACTTGATTAAAACATGAGTTGAAGGAAGTACAATAGGGTTTTTAGGCCCTAAAATCGCCTCTAACAGCTGCTAAACGAACTAGGGTTTGTACCCTCTTTTTATTCTAAAGTTACCCACTCAAAACCTTAAATTCGGGTTTGTATATATAGGAAAATCATTATGACGGTGATAAGTGTAAAATACACATATCCATTTATGCTTAAAATAGCCCAAATAAACCCAAAACAGACCAAAAATGTCAACAATATGCGGTGCTATTTATGTTTTGTAGGTGCAGGAACGGATATATATCAGAGAAAATTCACAAGAAAACGTAAAAAAGGGCTAATAGACGGCACGAGAATGTGTAGAACGTGAACAAAAGCCGGAAGCCAAAGCCAGAAAAAGTCAAATCTTCAGTCAACTCTAGTCAATCTTGGTCAACAAAAGTCAACCACAAAAGACAAAACCCAAAATATTCCATTTAAGGCCCTTAACTTTCCAAAAGTGACATAAATGGTCCCTAAGCCTAAATGGGCCACACCCGGATCCAAAAGCCCAAAACTCTTAGCCCAATACTCTTTTTATAAACCACATGGACCAATCTTGCACCTTTCCAAACCTGATTTATACTACAAATGGGATTAAGAAAGAGAGGGGCTAGTAATGTCATTATCTCAAAGTCATAACTGAATTTAACTCTTTCAGTTAAAACAAATGGCGCCAAACCCAAACACTATTCACCCATCTTCTTCATTTCACCAAGCTGTAAAAACAAAGGGCTTTCTACAATTGAGGGGTACAAGGATATTTCAAGCGGCTCTTTAACAATTGCAAGGTCAAATAAACAGTTGTTATACAAGCCGATCATTGGCTCATTTGTGGCAAAAGAAGATGTGTACAAGAGGGAAAGCACAATGTAGATCAATTTTTACATAAATGCTCTCAACAAACTAGCATAAGCTATCACATCCAAAGAATGGCGTTAGGCAATCCGTGTGAGTGTGCATTGCATTTGATCTAACGGCTAAAATCTTAAGATCAATGATTGGTGAGGATTGAAAGGTGTAGCATTCAAAAGGAGACGTGGGCTTCAAGCTTGGCTAGAAGGTTCCTTTTATGTCTATATATAAAGACCCTCTCCCCACACACACATGGAGATGAATTTTTATCTTTTTTTTCTAGCTTCTTTCACCTATATCGCTTTAGATAGTAGCTTAATGTAATTTTGTTTTAAATCAGTTGTAATTCTCTTTTATATAATGTAATCAAAGTGTTTAGTTAATCAAAGTTAGTGTTTGCTTTTAATCTTCTTAGTCTCTCTTTATTCATAAGCTCTCTAAAATAGCTAACTCTCAATAAGCTAATAAGCTCATAATAAGATCTTTGGGTCTATAAGCTGAAATAGAGCTTATTTAATTTAGTATTAATCATATCTAAACCTTTAATCAGCTTAACATAAATTTACCTTAACTTGTGGATTATTGAGCTTTTTTTGGAAGTTTAACCAATTATGGAAGGGTCAAAGAAGGACTTAACTCCTAGCTTATTTATAAGCTAGGAGAGCTTTTGTAGCTACCTTTTATTCGGGACCTCTTGTTCAGCTAGAGGATTAAGTGAGATGTTGTTTCTTAATTTCTCCTACTATTACATTTTTAGCTTAAAATTGTCTTAGTGGCTTATTAGTCTAATAGTTTGCTTATATGCTTCTTTTATTAGCTTAAATATTCTTATAATAATCTATTTGTGCTTAATTGTTATAGTTTATCATCTGTTTTCAGCTATTTAGTTATTAAATATTGTTTACTATACATAATGGTATTGTCTTATAAATCATAAAAAACAAAAATATTAGTTAATTAGTGTAGACCTAGGATTTTAGCTTAAATCAGTTGTTAATTTGTGTTTAATTAGGTTGTTATAAGCTATTAGTAATCTGATTATTAAGGTCTAACCATTAGTTTTCAATATCTAAAGTTTTATAAAATCTGTCAAAAAACATAAGGAGTGTTTGGTTTAAGTATATTTGACCTCAAAAAGTCAATTTAACTTGAGCAAATTGTTTGAGTCATTTGTATTTTCATTTAAGTTTAGTATTAGCCCAGTTTTTAAAAGTTAGATTTCAAAATCTCAAAAATTATGGCTTATTATCTTTGATTCAGCACCAGGGTACTTTTACCTTTTGTTTTGTTTGAGAAAATCTAATCCAAGCCACACAAGGCTTGGATATTGCTTGTTTTGTGTTCTTACACTCTAATTGAGTGTGTTTAAGTGCAGGATTACCCTCAAGGTAACCTGCACTACTTGGTCTAATCTTGTGCAAAGTGCATCAGCAGGAACAACTTAGTTCCTGCTGTCACTTTTGAGTCTCATTTTAGTTAGGTAATATTAGTTCTTAGTTTTACATATTCAAGTAGCTAATAGTTTAGATATAGCTTAATATAGATTAGGGTTTAAATTTCATTTTCTTGCTTATTTTCTTAGCTTGTTTTGCTGTCAAAAGTCACAAAAAGCCAAAAGACCAAAAACAGTTAGCAATAGAAAGTAGTTTTTAAAAATTCCAATTTCTAGCTTATAAGATTAGGTTTTATTACTTAAAATCATAGCTAATAAGTTGTTTGTTAAGCCTGCATAAGCTCAAGCTCTGTCTTAGTTTATTGAGTACTTGAGCTTATTTTGATTTTGTGATATTTGAGCTTATTCCTGAGGTTGCTACTTTGTCACTCAAATTTAGATAAGCTCTAGTTTAATCTAGCCAATTAGCTTTTCATTTTTAGTTCATACACATTATAAGCTTTTCAGAACACTTTTTGCTTTTTCATTTAAACTTAAATAGAGCTTTTTACAAGCTGATAAGTAAAAACAAGGGGAAAGCCCCACTTACTGTTTTCAGTTTAATAATAAGTTCTTTTAGAGCTTATTAGTGCTTTTCAGACCAAGTTGCTTTTATTAAATTTGTTCACACCAACTTGTTTTACAACTTTGCTTTTATAAGTTTTCAATAATAAGCTGTTTTTAAAACTAAACTTATTTTTGGGCTTAATTGGGCTAGGCTTGTAAACGGGTTGGGCCCTCAGGGTAGAAAGTGTAATTTTTAAGTTTTAATTGTTTTCTCAGTTAGTCCTTCGTCTGTTAGTTAGTTTGCACTGTTAGTCCTTTTAGGATTTGCATAGTTAGTCCTTAGTTAAGTTTTTAGTTAGTTTTTAATTTTAAATAATAAATTAGGTTTAGGTTTTTAATTAGTTTAATTAAACTTTAATTAAAAAGTAAAAATTAGGGCTTTTATTTTTATAAAATTTCTCATCTTTTTCTTTTTCTAGTTAAATTTTTATAAAATTTTTTAGGCTTATATTTTTAATAGTTTTATAATTTTTAAGCTTTTAGTTAGTTTAAATTTTAGAAAATTCATATCTTAAAATCTAAAAAGTGAAAAATAGTGATTCCTTTTTCTAAAATTTTCTTTTACTTTGTTTTATCTAGGAAAAATATAATTTCAATTATTTTCTATTTTTTTATTTTTTTTAGGATTTAATTAGATTTAAATAGTTTTTAATTAATAAAAAATTCAAAAATAATCAAAAAAATATTTTCTTTTTCTTTTTAAAAATTTCTTTTATCTTAATTTAGGTTTAGGAATTTAATTTGCATTTTTAGGACTTAATTTTGATTTACTTGTTAATTTGTCGCGTTTTATTTGTTTCCCGTTTACCTTTTTAAGTGCTTAATTGTTTTTTTAATTGTTCATTTTTAATTGTTGCTTTTATTTGGTAGTTATAGATCATCAAAATATCTTTGTTTTCATTCAAATCATAATCCAAACTTAAACGAGGTTTCAATTGCACTAGTCGTTGGGGAAACGACCCGGGTGATCATTCTTACCCGGTTTAATATACGTATTATATATTATATTATATATATATATTTTTGAGAGTGAATTTTACTAAGGGTAACTTGGTAATTTTCTTAATTGCTCTCTGGAATATTATTATAGTATATTTTACAAGTGTATTAAAACTACTATTAACTAGCTGTAGTAACTTCTAGCATATTTTCACTAGCATTATTAACTTCAACTGAGCAGTCTTAACTTTGTACTAGCAGTAGTAAACACTTAGCTTATTTTCTTTGAAGTTCATCAGCAGCACTAGTATTCAATAGCAGTACTAACTGTGTACTAGCACTAGTAAACACTTAGCATATTTTCTTTGAAGTCTTTGAGCAGTACTAACTCCAGCTGAGCAGCATTAACACAAACATGAGCAGCAGTAATCCAAACACCATCAAGAAGACTTTTAATCTCAACAATAGGCTTGGTAAAGGATCAAACCTCCACCGCTAGGTGAAAGTATTATTCATTACTATCTAAGAGGTCTTTTAAAGGGTTATGGGGTGTAGGTGTAAGATAACATATAATGAAAATGGAAACGGATGGGATACATTTAGGTGGCTTTGGGTGAATTTGAAGTGGAAGGGTTAGCTAATTATTTACACGAATACACTTTGGTATGGTTGCTAAGCCAAGACTCAGACAAAGATATACAAACTCTATATAACTCTACATCAATCTCTTTCTTTTTATTTTCTCATTTTTTTTAATAACATAATACATCACATGGGGTTTATAATACATACCCCTACACTTGAGCTTTTACATGCTTGATATTTACAATCTAACTAATGACCCGAATTGAGGTGGATCAAAATAACATGGAGATCATTTGACAAACATATGGGGGTATTGACTTAACTTTCCTTCCCTATTCTTCCGCGAAATAAATAAAACAGTATTTACAAGGATAAGGACTTAGCAACCGTGTACTTAATAATTAACTTAGGTTAAACACAATAATGTACTAAAAGAGAGTACATACAAGGTAGGCAAAGGAGATTTGGGTGTAACGATTGGTTTAAGGGTGACAATGATCTTCATTAATAATCCAGATTAACTAAAAAATTACGAGAACCGTGAAAAGGATAGGCTCGGAGGGTTGTATTAGGGGTATCCTGCACTAAAGGTGAGTGCATGGCAAGGGTGTGGGATAGTTATATGATTAATGTGACTATCATAACAATTACAGTTTTAAAACATGGGTTACTATGCAGTCTCGGAATGCATCACAATAACAGGTTCTAGAATTTAATATGCTACCGGTACACTCATATAAATTTTACTAACACCAGACATTCCAAAAAAGGCGACAAGTCAATGCATACATGGCCGTAACGACAAAATAGACATGCACGCCTGCAGATCAACCTTAACTCGAATCGGGTAAAGATAAAATCATCTTAGGTTACCAACGATGGGTACCCAAATTCCTAAAGATCTAAGGGCGAACCTCACATTTTTGGGGTGGAATTCTAAGGGTTATTGTGCTAGTCATATAAATTCTTATCCATGAGACGCTATTAATACTCAGTTTTGGTCGGTATGTGTCGTAAAAAAATTTTAATTTGGGTAAAATCACCTTTTATGTTATGTTTCGATATATTACCCATCATTTTAAGGACAAAGCAAATAGCAAATGAAAGAATAGTTTATAAGGCTTATTTCCCCCCTACACTTAAGTTGAACATTGTCCCCCAATGTTCTATAAAAGTAGCCGTTGAAACGAATAAAGGGAAAAAACAAGGAAAATAAACAGTACTCCCCTGAGGCTTATTTTCCCCCTACACTTAAGTTGAACATTGTCCCCAATGTTCTATAGAAGTACCCGTAAAAACGAATAAAGGGAAAAGAAAACAAGGAAAAGAAACTAGTACTCCCCTGGTTTGCTCAATAATAGAGAAGAAACATGCGATAACTGGTTAAATCTCCTTCAAGCATCATCCAATGTAAGCATCTAAGAACGTCAAGCTCTTCACATCAAATATAACATGTAATAAAAGACAAAGACAACTACACCAAGCATAAAATGTGCGATAAACAAATATACAAATAGAGAAATTTTCGGGTTGACTATAGCACAAGAAACGATAAAGCAGTAAAGATATGGCAGAGAGAGATTGTTAAACCTCATTGGTTTTGCAGGATTTAATAGTAGAAGAATACATCTATAAATGTTTATGCAAGTTTTATTTTCAAAAATAAATTAAAAACTTTAATTTCCTGGACCTGGCGTTTGGATGCCGTAAGCGGTTATATTACCCGTCACAGTGGTACGTGTGTGGCAGTGACTGTAAAATCGTGACGAAGACCTCTCCATTTCTGTAAAAACAAAATTTTTTTGTTTTTGATGAAAAAAATTCCTGCACTTGATTCCATAAGTTAAGTCCTTTACAAATAAGCTCATAAAAATCAGAGATTTAACAATTCATCATATGACTCGAAACACAGCAATTAATCTAAACAATTTAATTAATAGCTTGAACCTGTGGCTCAAAAGCAGATAAATTCCCCTACACTTATTATTGAAAAATACCTAGATTGAAATTAAGACAGGTTAAAGACAACCAAGCATGTGCAATAGAGTTCAAACATAATAAAAACAAACTATGAAGAATAAAAAACACACATAACATTCCTAATTGCCGAAAAGTAAATTGGGTTGCCATCCCCAAAAAGCGCTAGGGGGGGGGTGTTTTTTTGTTCGAGTCACGAGCCTGACTCTACCCTTATTTAATAGATAAAGGGGAGGGTTCCCCTACACTTGAGTTCAAGTGCGGGTGAATGTCACAGAACAACATCCATTGTTGTGAAGAGCCATATGTTGAGAAATTTGTTGTTGAAGAATAGACTCTAAACGGTATGCTTCTAGAATTCTACCATTCTCTACTTTATTTGGCCTATCAAATAAACTAAGTTTTCCCCATAGAGGTGAAACCTCCTTAGATTCTAATTCACAATCATCATCAAACATCTCCCAATTTAAAATATCAACACCTAAGGATATACTTTTTCCTAATAAACCCGGTTTAAACCCATAATGTTTCTTAGGATCATCAATGCATGGGCGATAATAGCAATACGTATCCTTAGGGTGGGAAGATGCCATGTGAGGTGAAGGCGGTGTATGAATGGTTAAATTATCTACTACCTTCGTCCTAAAACTATCCGAATTATGTGGTTTGATGGGTGGTCGAGCCTTTTTCTTCTTCTAAGACTTATATGTGAGGATGGACATTTGGTTAAAGGTTGAGGGTTGAGGCAATCGGTACATCAATACTAGGAATATCCCTAAAGCTAAGAGAATATCATGATTACAGTATTCAAGCCTAAATTCTTCTAGTGGTTTTCATCTAAAGGATTCTACCACCTCAATCGGATCCCTAAATACTCTTCTACATCATCCGGGTAAGTCGCAGGCGGTGTGTATTCCTCAAATGACGGGAGGACTTGTGGTGTACTTTGTAGGTCTAGATTTCCCATCTTATCCCATGCAATACCTCTATGCATTTGAACCCAAACATTCTCATTTCCAAACAATCTTTTTGCATGAGCTTTCAAATTTGCTACTTTGTGTTCAGAAATAATGTTTGGTAGGTTGTCCCATTCTTTTTTGCCTTAGGCAAAAAATTTTATGGCCCCCCCCCCCCTTTTTTCCCCCATGCTATCTATCACCACTTAATCCCTAATGTTCCCATCTCCTTGGCCCCCCCCCCAAAGTCAAGGTCCATTCGGGTATATTCGTTCGATATGATCATAAAATAATTAAGTAAGGGACAAAAAATCAAGGCCATGATGAGGGACTCTTTGGATTAAGTTTTTGAAACGAGTCTACGCATCGTAGATAGGTTCATCTTGATGTTGTTGGAACACCAAGGTATAATTTTGGAATGGGAAGGTTGTGTTTTGTAGAGGGTTTCGAAAGGGTGTGATTGGTGGTCTTTCATACATCATGATGGTGAATGAAAGAGTGATTTACAAACAAAGGGCACAAAGAAAAGATAGACTATAAGAAAGCTAATTGTGAAATTTAAATCTCACTTGAAAGGAGTCAAGTAAGTAGAACTAAGCTAAACTATGATCAAAACCTAACTATTCCCCAGGCGGCGGCACCAAAAACTTAATGCGGTCGTCGTAGGACTTCTACACGAAGTTTTACAACTCCCTAGGCAGAGCACCTAATCGTTGTAGTAGTATAGGCAAGACTCGGGGGTTGTATCGTTCACAATCGAGTAAAATAGGATTGGGAAGGCTGATCACGGTCTTACATAATCTAAGTGTTGAAGAAGATTAATTTGAATTTTTGTATTTATGAAAGCAGGTAAAATCATATATTGGCGAGATGGTTGGTTTTAGCTATTAAACTAAATAACAATCTAAACTAATGGTGATAACAATATAATAAAAGATTGTGTTTATTTAATCATGTATTACTCCCTAGATTGCTTCTCCTAGTGTTGTTGCTTTGTCACACTTGTGATTATCTATGTAATTATTTCCTAAGTCATGAACGAATTACACGAACCCGCCGTCTATTTAATATTCCGTTAAGGCACCGCAAGACAAGTAAGGTAGTAATGAAGACTATTTCCCTAAAAGAGTATATTAAATGCATGTTAAATATATTAAGGATGGATCAACCATATAAGGGGCAATGTAGTATGAAGACTGTTACCCGATGGTATCCTTTCTACCCAATCATGTTTTCCTAGACATATCGACAAATATACAGACAAAAGCTGGTTTTCTAAGACCTAACAAACAAATCCATCACAAGGAAGCACACCACTAAGATCTACATTCTAGGTTTCATACAATCATAAATAAAAACAATAGGAGGTTTAGCCAAGCATGTTATAGATAAAGTAAGAACATAAATGAATCACACAACACATAGACATATTGAATGATTAATTAAACCTTACTTGATTAAAACATGAGTTGGAGGAAGTACAATAGGGTATTAGGCCCCTAAAATCGTTACTAACAGCTGCTAAACAAACTAGGGTTCGTACCTTCTATTTATTCTAAAGTTACACACTTAAAACCCTAATTTCGGGTTTGTATATATAGGAAAATCGCTGTGACGACGTCGTATTATAAAATCGAGAACCCGTCGTGAAATAAATATTCTATATAATCGGTTAGGTCGTGTGCTCTGACCACCGTCTTGAGATATTGTGACTCCTCTTGGTCTTCGTTGTGACAGAATGTATGCGTCACGTGAATTTTGTGACGCCCGGTGCCACTAGCTGAAGAACATAATCCCGAGAGAGAATGTTGGTGTAGTCCGTATCTTGTCCGTTTTCTTCTCAAAAATAACTCAATCAAGTGTAATTCTTCCAAATGCTTCCAAATGTGAAATCCCTGAAAAGGAATCGATTAAGTACCTATATAGGGCATAAATGCACGATTTACGGTGGCCTAAACGACCCCCGAAAAAGTTATAAAATGAACACCTCATAAATACCTCCTACACTTGGGAATTTGCTTGTCCCAAGCAAAATGGATTTTCTAACTAGACAATAACAATATGAGGGGTCGAGTTAACTACCTTTAAAAGTATTTTACCACACAACCTCTAGACCCGTAATAACAGCACGAAAGTAGATACTAATCACCTCACACTAAAATGTTTAGGGGAATCTCTCTTTCATTCGGTTGTATAAAAATTATAACATATAGTGGGAAACAGAAAATTAACATCAATATACCAGTCATAGCATATAAATGTACCATAGGCTTGGTAAAGGATCAAACCTCCCACTGCTAGGTGCAAGAAATTATTCATGACTGATCTAAGAGGTCCCCCTTTTTTTTTTTTTTTTTTTTTTTTTAAGTGGTTGTAGATGTAGGTGTAAGATACCATATAATGAAAACAGAAACAGATGGATATCGTTCCTTGCTTTAGGTGAATTTGGAATGGAAAGTTAGTTAATTATTCATACGAATACCATTTTGTATAGTTGCAAACCAAGCTCGAACGAAGATCTACAAACTTTACACAACTCCTACATCAATCTCTTTCTTTTTTCTTTTCTCATTTTCTTAATAACATAGTACATCACATAGGGTTTATAATACGTACCCCTATCACTTGAAGCGTTTTTACATGCTCGATAGTTAAAAATCTATTCTAGCGACCCTATATGATGTGATCAAAATAGACATGGAATCAATTTACAAAATATGGTGGGAATATGACTTAACTTTTCTTCCATCATTCTTCGCGAAATAAATACTACCATGATCCCAAAATCGTCCCAAAACTGTAATTTACAAGATAAAGACTTAGCAACCGTGTAACTCAAATAATTAACCTATGGGTTAAAACACAATAATGTACTAAAAATGAGTACATACAAGGTAGGCTAAGGCTATTTGGGTGTAACGATTGGTTTAAGGGTGACAATGCTCTTCATTAATAATCTGGAATCCACCAAAAAATTACGAGAACCGTGAAAAAAAGATAGGCTCGGAGGGTTGTACTAGCGGTATCCTACACTAAAAATGATACAAAATGGCCAAAATGTGTAATGGAGTAGTTAATATGATCGTGGTGAACATCATCACAATTACAGGTTTAAAACAGGGGTAGTCCTAAATGTCCTCTTATCAAGCAAATCCTAATACTTACTATGCGGTCTCAGAATGCCCATCACTAAACAAGTTTCTAAGAATTTATATATACCCAGGTACACTCATATAATTTAATCCTGTCTCAATGTCTCCTGAAAAGAGGCGACGAAGACCACACGTACACATCCGTAACGACGGAGTAGATACATGTGACTACTCACTCCTTAACTCGAGAAAGATAAAGGTATAAACTATCTTGAGTATCAATAATGGATACCCAAATTCCTATAGATCTAAGGCGAACCTTACATTTAGGATGAAATCTGAGGTTATTTGGCTAGTCATATAAATTCCTATCCATGAGACGCTAATAATACTCGGTTTTTGTCGGTATGTGTCATAAAAAATTTAAATTTGGGTAAAAATCACCTTTTTATGTTATGTTTCGATATATTACCCATCATTTTAAGGAAAAGGAAAAAAGCAAATGCAAATGAAAGAATAGTTTCTAAGGCTTAATTTCCCCTACACTTATGTGACATGTCCCCCAATGTTCTAGAAGGTAGCCCGTAAAAACAATTAAAGGGAAAAGAAAACAAGGAAAAGAAACTAGGAAAAGAAACTATACTTTCCTTGGTTTGACTCAATAATGGAAAGAAAGAAATGCGAAAACTGTGTTAAATCGTGCCTCCAAGAACAAACCAATGAAACTATCAAAGAACCATCCAAGCATCTTCCTCAATCAATATAACATGTAATCAGACAAAGACAACACACCAAGCTATAAAATTGCGCTAAAAAAATATACCAATGTGAATAGAGGTAGCACATTGATAAAACAGTAAAGAAGGTTATGAGAGAATTGCAAAACTCATTGGGTTGTTTTTTGATTTTGCAGTTTATATAGCAGAAGAATAACATCTATTTAAATTTATAAGTTCTATTTTCAAAAATAATTAAAAACTTTAAGGTTTCTGAACCTGGGCGTTTGACGCCGTCAGGGTTTTTTTGACCCCGTCACAGGTGTCGTGGTGACGGCGTCGCGTGTAAATCGTGACGCCGTCTCCACAGTCTGTGAAAATGAAATTTTTTGTTTTTGATGAAAAATTTCTTGCACTTGATTCCATAAGTTAATTCCTGTACAAATGGCTGCATAAAACCTAAGATTTAACAATTCAATCATATGACTCAAAACTGACGCAAATTAATCTAAACAATTCATTTAACATGTTTGAATTTGGCTCAAAAGCCGGATAAATTCCCCTACACTTATTATTGCAAAATACCTTTGATTGAAATTAAGACGAGGTTAAAGACAAACAAAGCATGATTACAAGATAGTTCAAACATAATAAAACAAACTATGAAGAATTAAAACACACATGACACTCCTAATTTACGAGAAAAGTAAATTGGGTTGCCTCCCAAGAAGCGCTTTTCTTTATTAATGAGTCTTGTAGCTAGACTCGAAGCCACACGTCCTTACGTGACTTCCCCTTCATCATCCATTCCAGTTACATATTCAGGGCCTAACTCTAAACATTCCTTGTAAAACCCTAATATCTTATTCATTACATAGTCGACTCCTCTTCTCTTGTCCTCCTCGTTCCTAAGGTAGACCGATTTTGTGTGTTCCTTTTCTAGGTTTGACAACTAATTGTATTGTTCTATCATATGGGGCATTTTGTAAGAAACTTCATCGTTTTTGTTTGTGAACCTAACTACTCCTTCGGGTAGGTCGTGAGTCATGTTGGATATTTCAATGAAAGGCCTCCCTAGTACTACTTGTGACAATCTAGGGTCTATGATCGAGCTAATATCCTCGACAATCATGAAGTCTACAACATAGGTGAAGTTTCCTACGAAGACATGTATCCCTTTAACCCTTCCTGCAAAATTACTAATTCCTCCATTTGAGTTTTCTCTAAGGTTGAGTTTTCTTCTCATGATCCAATTATACATCATTCGGGTCATGATATTAAGAGGGGAGTTAAGGTCAATATAGGCTTTTTCCACATGCACATGTCCAATGTTACATGGTATCTTGAGGTTCGATGGGCATCCTTCCATAATGATGGGGTTCCGTAGAAATATTGAGGGGATCGGGCGGCACACGAGGTATTTGTGATACGCGAGTTCACTCCTAGTTGGGAATATGTCGAAATACTTCACTTCTTGCACTCCTGCTTCGGGTTCTTCCTTGTGGGAATTGTCATCCTTCTAGATTATCTCGATAAACATTACGTCGCCATCTCCTTCTTTGGTGCAAACGAGTTCAGCGTTGGGCGATGGGGGAACCAATCCGAGCGATTCGAATAGTGAATTGAATTTGAGGACTTTTTTGTGATGAATGAAACTGATGGATCGGGTGGTGTAGGAGAGTCAGGATGGTTTTCCGGGCTGCCTCTCTCTTCTTCCTTATTCTTTTTGGTTCTGTTATGGGGATCACTTTGTTGCTTGGGGTGGATTGTGATGGTGTTGATTGAACTGTGAATTTGTGTTGAGCATTGCTGGTCCATTGTTGGGTAAAAAAGAGCAGACAAAACTGGATGAGTCCCTAGTTTTGGGTTCTTAACCGTATCACTAGGCAGCGTGCCTGCTATTCGATTGGTGATGGCTTTCAACACAGTGTTGATTTTGTTGGTCATCTCGCTTTGCTGTTGTTTGAAATCGGCTTCAAACTTAGATAGTCTAGCGTCTTAAGATGCCATGAAGTTGGACACCAATCCTTCAAGGTTTGATTGACTGTTAAAGCTTCGAGGATTGTTGTTGAAAGAACGGTTCAGGATCAAACCGTTAGATTAGAACCGGTTAGGTGGGTTTGAAAAGTTATTTTGAGAATTTTAGGGTTGTCTCCACCTAAGGTTTGGGTGACTTTTCCAAGACGGATTGTAGGTGTCACTAAGATTGTTTTGCTCGGGCTTGAAAGTATACCACTTACCTCCTGCTTCATTGATACGCGAGGATGCGTATTTGACCAAGGCTTGTTCGGGGTTTTCCATGCAATACTGAGTGTCATGGGGACCACTGTAGATTTCACATGAGGTAGTGATTTTGTTTACTTGGGTGGGTTGTGTCGGATCAAGACGAGCTTCCATCAAGCGTTGAAGTTGATTTTTGAGCTCGATTAGACGGCGGTCGGATGTACTCGGGACATCTTGAGGCAATGCGATTGCCTTGACCGGATTAGCGAAATCCCTTGGGTCTTTCCAACTCTCGTTTTCATAGAGGGCGAGGTCCTCTAATAATGCATATGATTCTTTGGCGTTATGGTCACGAAGCTTATCACCAGCTGATTGGTTAACGGTTCGTCTTGTGACGTGATTGACCTAGTCATAAAAAATTTAGACTTGGAGCCAAAGGTCGATGCCATAATGAGGGACTTTTTGGAGTAAGTCCTTGAAACGAGTCCATGCTTCGGATAAAGATTCTCCATGATGTTGTTGGAACATCATGATATCATTGCGGAGTTTTGCGGTCCTTCTCGGTGGAAAGAATTGAGCAAGGAATCGGGTAGTAAGATCCTCCCACGTGGTGATGGATCCTGCTGGAAGACGTTCAAGCCAATTGCTAGCTTGATCGCGTAGGGAAAATTGAAATAAACGCATGCGTGTTCTTTCCCTATTTTCACCGTCAAGGTCAAGTGAGTCCATAAATTTAAGGAAATCCTTGAGGTGTTGGTTTGGATCCTCGGACCGAAGTCTGTGGAATGAGCATCCATTTTGCACCAATCGGATAGTGTCGGATCGAAGAGGTACCACGTTGTTCCCTGTGGGGAGCTCAATGGTATTCCTATAGCCCTCGTGACTAGGTTTGGAGTAGTCTCCTAGAGTACGGATAGGATTCTCGTCTCCCATGGTGGTGAACGGAAATGGGTTATGAAAACAAATAACACGAAGAAAAGTTTGCTACAAGAAGGTATATGCAGGAAATTAAATCGTATTGAAAGGATTAATGCCATGTAGAAACTAAGACTAAACTATGATCAAAACCTAACTATTCCCCAGGCGGCGGCGCCAAAAACTTGATGACGATCGTCGTTAGACTTCTAAGTAGTTTTACAAACTCTAGGCAGAGCACCTATTCGTTGTAGTAGTAGTATAGCAAGATTCAGGGGTTTATCCGTTCACTCGAGGCTATAGGTTAGGGAGGCTTGATCACGGTCTAACAGGAATTCTAAGGGATTGAGGAGATGTCTTTTTGTATTTTTATGTTTTATGAAAAAGCTCAAGTAAATAAAGTAATTGGAGAGGTAGGTTGGTTTTACTTATTAAAACGTAACTATAAAATACTACGCTAATGGAGATACTATAAGATAAATAGGACTGTGTTATATTTAATCATGTATTACATCCTAGATTGCTTCTCTAGTGTTGTTGCATTGTCCACATTGTGATGATCGTGTTATTATTTCCTTAAGTCATGACGGAATTACTAGAACCCGCGTCTAACTTAGCATTCCGTTAAGTAGCAACGCACAAGCAAGGTAGTATGATGACTATTACAAGGCCCTAAGGGTACACTAGTCATTGTGAAAATTTTTAAGAGTAGATCAACCTATTAGAGGGCAAGGTTGTATGAAGATTGTTACTCAATGGTATCCTTTCTACACAATCTGTTTCCCTAGAATTTTCAACAGCAGATACAGACAAAGCTGATTTTCTAGGGGCGAACATGCAATCATCAACAAGATGCAAACAACAATAAGGATTTACATTCTTGGTTCCATATTATCATTAAATAAATCCAATATGGAGGTTTTGCCAAAGCATGTTATAAAGTAAAGCCAAGAAAATAAATGAAATCAACAAAACATAGGACATATGAATGATTAAATAAACCTTTATCTGATTAAACATGAGTTGAGGTATGTACAATAGGATTTTTAGGCCCTAAATTCGTCCCTAACAGCTGCTAAACGAACTAGGGTTCGTACCCTCTTTTTAATTTTAAAGTTACACACTCAAAACCCTAAATTCGGGTTTGTATATATAGGAAAATCGTTGTGACGGCGTCGCGTTTTAATCGTGACGCCGTCATGAAAGAGAATATTCTAGATAATGGGCTGGGTCGTGTGCTCTGACGCCGTTTTGGAATCTCGTGACGCCGTCTTGATCATCGTTGTGCGGCGTCACGTCGTATTTGTGACGCCGTCTCCAGCGACTGTAGAGAAATTCTTGAGCCATGTTGGTGTAGGTCCGTAGTCTTGTCCGTTTCTTCTCCAAATGAGCCCAAGTCACGTGTATTTCCTCCAAATGCCTTCCAAATGCAAAATACCTAAAAAGGAACGATTAAGTACCTATTTTGGACATAAACACACGATTTAGGAGGTTAAACGACCCCGAAAAAGTGTATAAAATGACACCTCATCAGTTATACATGAGATGTTCAACGGATGAGTCGAGATGCTACCATTGTACATGAGATGTTAAATGAATGAGTCGAGATGGTATCGTTGTACATGAGATGTTCAATGGAGGAGTCGAGATGGTATCGTTATACATGAGATGTTTAACGGAGGAGTCGATATGGTATCGTTATACATGAGATGTTTAACGAATGAGTCTTGATGGTATCGTTGTACATGAGATGTTCAACATATGAGTTGATGTGGTATTGTTATACATGAGATGTTCAACGGATGAGTCGAGATTCTATCATTATACATGACTAAGCGTTTCCCAAGGACATGTACTCGGGAAAACGTTAGCGGGAAAACTCACCGCCAAAAATTAGACATGGGTTCAACATAGTATTTTCATCAAGATTTTGGTCAAAACGACTAAGTGATTCCCGCGGACATGTCCACGGGAAAACGTTGGCGGGAAAACTCACCGCCAAAAAATCCTTTTAGTCAAAACGACTAAGTGTTTCCCGAGGACAGGTCCTCGGGGAAACATCACACACCTTTATCAT
Organism: Tanacetum coccineum; assembly: GCA_026074375.1. NCBI lineage: Eukaryota > Viridiplantae > Streptophyta > Magnoliopsida > Asterales > Asteraceae > Tanacetum > Tanacetum coccineum. The sequence goes on along the minus strand of BQNB010067916.1, from coordinate 1,810 downwards.
AAAAGCAGGTCTTATCATCACAACCACCAACACATCACACTCTTATATCCTAACAACCACCACACATAACACACACTCTTATCATCATAACTTAACTTCAAAAAACGCTGTTAGTATGAAGTTTGTTGAAACACGAGCTTTTGCGTTTGTTGACTGGAAAAGGAGATGTAGTTTTGCGAGAATCGTTTATCGACATCTACACCAACCCGTGGTCAACCCTGTTACTATGAATTTCCTTCTATCAAAGGTGAACAATTTCATGTTTTTATTTTTGTAATATATAATGTATTTGGTTCAGTTCTTAAAATTATTTTCTTTTCTCTTAACAGCTTCTCGGAAAATATGGAGTTTGGATGTAAAAAAATTTTTATGCGTTAGAGCAACGAAGTCCTGTCTCCTGGCGCTTCTCTTGGAGCTTCAAGGACTCCTAGTTATTCTCTAGGACCTTCAACACTCAAAGTGATTCCTCGGGACCTTATAGATAATGCAGAGTGACTCAACTTGAAGCTCTTGACTTGGAATGATAAAGGTACTCGAAGGGCACAATAGAAATGTTATATGCATCGAATCAACACATATTTATCCAATTGCACTACTTCACGAGGTTACAATGACATGGGGAAAAAACTTAGTTTGGGGGGTTTGTAATTTATCCTCTATCTAATCTTAGCATTTTGAATGTTAATTTGTTTGTTTCAATGTATGTTTAAACTTTTATCGTTTTCTAATGTAATTGTATATGCTTTGTATTTAAACTTTATATCGATTTGTAACGTTATTCTGTATGCTTTAATGTTTGAACGATTTATCGATTTGTAATGTAATTTGTATGTTTTACTCCTTTGTTAGTTTAAGTCCGCACATCGTGGTTTTGAAGCGTAACAAAATACCACCTTTAATAAGCAGGTTTCGAGAGTCAGAATTGACAAGTGGTTTTGTGGTTTTAGAACCGGGATATAGTACGCGGAAAACAATATGCCACGTCACACCATCTGTCATTATCGTAATCACACTAGTGAAACGACGGTCAACTTCGGTCTAAAATTTTTCCACATAAGGACATGTCGTCGGCGGTAACCCTTGGGCGGGAACAGCCTCGCCAAATCTTTTTGGCGCCGTATTTTTTTGGTTACGTTTTGGTCACAACATGGTTTCAAACTTTTTCCCCCGGGGTACTTGTCGTCGGCGGTAGATCGGGCCACGTCAACCCCAATCGTTACCAATTATCACATTTAGAACTAATCACGGTTCAAAACTATGGTCAAACATTTTCCCTTTGAGGACATGTCCTCGGGGATAAATTTGAGGGCCGGAAAAATCTCCCCGTCACCAATATGATTGAGACCAAATTTGCGTCAAACTTTAATCATATATTCCCCGATGACATGTCGTCGGTGGAAATGTTTGCTCAATTTGACCATTTAAGCTACCGAAACAAATATGCAACGACAGGCGGGTGGTTTTGTCGTTTGCGGGTTTTTCCCAGACGGACCATTTGTCGCTGGGGAAAAGTTCGTCGCCTGTTGTTGTTTTTCTTGTAGTGTAGCTTTTAAACGAGTTAATATGTTTTACCATGAATAAATCTTTGTTAAGAGTAATCTATGTTGCTTTAAGGCTTCAAATACCGTGAGTAGTTTAGAGTTCAATTAATAAAACATGCGTATTGCAAAATAGTAAAAGAAAATTAGAGAAGGAGATCGTGGTTATGCGGTTTAGTTTGATATGTTGTTAGTTTTGATTTAAAATCATACACAAAAAAGTAAACCAAAATATAATATGAAATACCTTAAACGTGCTGCCATTATCCCTC